>VZTR01007122.1:0-14822 GCA_013400775.1 Chaetops frenatus | reverse complement strand
ATCCAGGAGTTTCTGTGCTAAAAGAATAATCAAGTCACCTTGACTTACTGATTTGGGCCTATAAAAACTGGACACACTTTCAGGGTGTATTTGGAGACCTCACCTATGGGTGCACTCACCACGTAGGATTTTCCCAATTGCTGGGAAGGGTTCTCCAGGTCCTCACTGTGATGACATGGGGTTCCCCAGCCACTGTGGACTCTGGACAATGGTGAATTATTTAGGCAATTGGTGTGATGTACCTTTCTCAGTTATTATCCTTTCTCTCGTCTACTAATGATTAGGTGCATTACCTCGCTTCCTTTTGCTTGTTGCTACAGCCAAGCGCGTAGTTTTATTGAATGGATCATTTTCCTTTGGTGTTGCCTTTATTCATAATAAAGACAGACCATTCTTTCCATTGGTGTCTGTGTTTTTCAAATCTCTCCTGTCAACTGGCAGAACAGCAGGTTGTTTGTGTTTTGCTTGATGGTGTCTTTTCCTTCTCTCTTCCCTTGATTTGAAAGGTCACCTCAGACACACTCTGTACCAATTTATTCCCTGTTCTCCTTAGGTTTTGTTTTGTTACTACTTTTTAAAACAACATTTAACTACTTGGCCATAAGCCCCAAGGTCATAGACTAGACACCTGGTAATCCTTTCCATGCATATTTTTCTATGAGTCCACAAATTTATTACAGATGTTAAGATTCTAAAAGTCAAATAAAGAAATCAGTTCTCAGTATCTGATGATAAGGGTTACTGTAGTTATTGCCTTTGCTAAGCACTGCAGCTGAATTACGACTATTTATTCAGACTGTAAGATGCTTTATGAAATTAGCTTTATCTTTTTGTTATCATGCAAACCTTTTCATTTGTACAAAAAGCATCTCCAAAACATTTTTCATTAGTTCCTCACAGCCCAGTATTTCCTGCATGATTAATGATAGTTACATAAATATGGTGTTTTTCCCAAAACAGATGTGCTTTACTTTGCTGTCTTACTATCAAAAGACTACTGGCTTTAAAGCAGCTCTTTAATGTGATCAAACAAAGGTGATATTCAGTATGCTTTCACATACTTCTTAAGTGTTATGAATCTGAGGAAGGGCTACATAGGCTATACTAAGCTGTCTTTCATAGGAAATGACAAAAAAAAAAGCCATAATACAAGGAAAAAGTCAAAAGCTGTGATAGACAGTGAGTGACAGAAGCAGCTTCTTCCTAGGCTATATTCTATCTATTTGTTGTCTTACAGATGTCAAAGGACTACTGGAAGAACAAGCAGTTTTGCCCAACTGCCAACAACACTTTTCCAAAAATTAATGTATTTTTTAAAGGAAATAAAATAATTTAAATATTCAGATTTTATGTACTGCTAGCTCCAGGTATGAATCAAGGACTGTGTTTCAAGACCACACCATCTCTCAGACAAACCTTCTGTCAATAAGGTCCAGAGAAACCCCTGGAATGACAGTGCTCTTAAGGAAAGGAAAAATAAACTAAATGTTATCTACATCTCTCAAGCTGTTTCTTACTGACCCAGGTAGCTCAGGCAAGACGACAGATACAAATCCACTGCAGTCCTGCAGCTACAGTACCAATTTCAATGTATGGCTCCGTACTAGCAGAGCTTACAAGTAAAAATGTAGCCAGTCGCACTTCATGCCATGGATAAAAACAGAAAATAATGGGGAAAAAAAAACCATTTCAGAATTAAAAATATGTAAAATAAAAGCTTCATAGCTGATGTCACCCATTCAAACCCCTAAAACCTGGCTCATACTTCCAGTGAAAGTCATCATCCTAACAAAAAAACAAACAAACAAACAAACAAAAAAAAAAAAAAAAAAAAAAAAAAAAAAAAAAAAAAAAAAANAAAAAACCTTCAACAGAATTTTTGCTGTGGATTTCTGGTTCATCTACCAGAAATTCCATATTGACCTTCTCAAGGGTGACAGAGAAGAAGGTAAAACTGGAAGGAAGACCCTCACTGGAAGATTTGGATCACTCCAAAAAAATCAAAAATACTGCCCTTTCCCTGACATTTCACCCACGTCAATTCACATGTGGCAGCTGATGCATTCTCCCCACAAATATTTCCCTTCTTACCCAAATTAATATCTTCAGAGATGTTGGGGTTTGGGTGTTCTTCCCTTTTGTTTCTTTCCACCTTTGGAATTTTTTGCCCATCAGTTGCTAAGGAACCATAATGCCTGCATACTTAAGAAGAACAAAAGAAGTGATTGAGCTGAGGGGAGAGAGGATTACCCAGTTCTGAGAGTTTTTCTCTCAGCAGGGTGGGGGATACCTTGGGGTTTGGGCTGGAAAAAGGCTTGGCTGGAGGAGGGGCTGGCACTCTCACTCTGGGCTGCCAGGGAGAACGTTTCGGAGCTGCTGCTGGACCCCCCTGCGGAGAGCTGATTCTTCTGCCATGGAGTCTCTGCCCTGAACTGGGACCTGTTACCATCTGTGTGGGCACCCGGGATCCTTGAGCTCACCTCTCCCTGCTCTGCAGGAAGCCAGGCTGCTGCTGCCCCATCCCCACCGCAGCTTTGGCACTGCTCTGGTTTTCACTGCTCTGCAGCCTCCGCACCCCCTGCCTAGCCAGACACCCTGCCATCCCAGCCTGCTGTCTTCTTTTCCTGAGAGTTCTGCTGGGACACCGAGATCAACTGCTCAAACAGGTTTGTGGAAGTAAAACTTCTTTTCCATCCCTCCCCATCCTGGCTAGGGGATCCACCATCACCACGTGCTCCCCGAGCTCGTGCCACCAGTGCCCCCCTGCCAGCTGTGACCATCACTGTACCAAAAGGGAAGGTGCCTGCAAGCCAGACGGCTCTCACTGGGTTCTTGGTTCTGTTTGTTGTTAATGCCATAGTAGGTGTTGTTTGTTTGTTTTATTATAAATACTAGTAAAGAACTGTTATTCCATTACCCATATCTTTGCCTGAGAGCCCCTTAATTTCAGAATTACAATAATTCGGAGGGAAAGGGTTTACATTTTCCATCCCAAGGGAGGTCCCCTGCCTTCCTTAGCAGACACCTGTCCTTCAAACCAGGACACCAGATTAACTGTGGCACAGATGCAAATGCTTGAGCTGGTTTCCTGCAGCTCAGCCAAGCTCCCTCGGAACTGATTCACTTGAGCACAGGCAGCCCCTGCACCACTGGCACTTAGCAGAGACACCTCTCACCAGCACAAAAAAAGCACCAGATAAGGAACTGTGACAGCAAAACCAAGTGCCACTGCTGACAAGGACTGAAATTCCTTAGGCAAAGCAGCAGCAGCTTCCTTTGGAGGGGTGACAGGAAAAAAAACGAATACACAGCAATCAAAACATCATTCCTCTGGAAGATTAATGGGCCATAAAAATGCAGGAAAGCAGCTGTGCCACAAATGGGAGAAGTTCGTTAGGAAAGAATTTCTCCCCCTGATTTTTTAACCTTCTGCTGCATAATTCCTCGAGTTTCAGCCCTCATTAAAGGAGATCAGTACAGCTGGGTCAGCTGTTTGGACCAAGACTGCTGATGTGCCATGGAACTGGATCAGCCTGCTGTGTGCCAAGCCAGGAAAGGAGAAGTGGCACCCACAAGTATCTGGGTAACTTTGGGTTAGTTTTCCATGAATAATCTCCTACAACCAGTCATATGCTGCAATTTGAGAACAGCTCCCAACACATGCTGACAAGCATGTATGCATACACAACTAAAGATCATTTTACTTTTCAGCAAAAGTAAAAGCCAAAGTTGATGATACATTTGCATAGCATCTTTCATACAAGGAATCCATATAACATATAAGAAAGCAATGCAATTCAAAACTTCATTTCCCTATAATTCAGTACATTAACAAAAACCCTGAGACCTGCAATAAATGCCATACAGTCCATGCTTTTCTTTCCATGCTTTTTTTCCACTTCTCATTTATTTTACCTGTAAGGATTCTGTATCTCAGGACCTGAGTTTGTCATAGAAGAGAATGTCCATTCTATGAAAAAACTTGCCATTTCCAGATTTGCTTTGGCATACCCTGGAATATATACTTGCCATTTTTACAGAGCACTAAGTTTAAACCAGTAGAACAATCAGCATGAAATGCTTTATTTTTTCAGTAAGGATGCTTTCCTTCACTACTCTGGAACAAGTCTCTCTCTCTTTCTCAGTGAATAAGAATTATAATTATTATTTCATAATTTTATGTAGAAGCCCAAAGAAAATGGGAGCAGTGGGTCAGGGTGTGCAATGTTGAGAGAGTGAAGGCTGCTTTATTTTTGAGGACTGCAGGCTCACAAGTATTTTCAGCTGTTTTCTTTTCACATGGTTTTCCTCCAGCTTCCTGGGGCAGGTTTGTAAAGGACACAGCTAATTAGGAACATTAAAAACTTCTTGAAATCTGCTCTTGACTTCAGCCAATGAGGAGCTATTATTTACAGGATTTTCTGCTCCTTTTCAGCCACCAAGAACTTTGCTCTAATTTCACTAGTTCTCATCTGCAACAAAGCTGCTGGGACTGAGTTTCGGATGGGAAATAAAAGAAAATAAGTTACAAATATTGTGCTTATTGACAAGCATGGGAAAAAATAGAGTAGCAGCATGATTTAGAACTCTGTATATTATATATAAAATACCTATAAAATAGTATCTTGCTGTTCTTTTTTTTCCTGCAGGACAAGGGGGGAAAAAAGACATTTTAAATAGATGGTATTATATATAATATAAATAATATTAACAACTCAACAGAGCCCAGGGGACCACAGCAGATTTACTATGAGTGGTGAGACATTCCAAGGTAAAATTAGCCCTTCACCTGCAGCAACCAGCAGAAAAAATACTTATCTTTTTATTTTGGAAATAGAGTGAGTTCTGCACTAAGTACTTAATGTGTCCCACAGGACAAAAGATCCATTGCCTTGGCCAAGACATTAATCAAATGTGGAGAAAGGTGGGCTGGAATCAGGGGCATAGCTGGGACCTCCCTGGCTGGAGGAGGAGCCGGCACAGAAGGGAGCTCTGAGGGTGGGCACTGAGGCTTTAGAAAGAGTTGGGTGTAATCACAAGGCAGCCCAAGAAACAAAGGCATGAAGCCTGAAGAAAACAAATCCTAACCTGAGTTGAATAACCCACCCCTGTGCTAACACCTGCCTTGCTAATTTGACAGAAAAGCAACATCAACATTGACATTCACCAGCTTATTTTATCATGTTCTTTCACAAATTCCCTCTTGCTCTGTTTGTAGGAGTTATTGGAGTGTGTGATGTGCAAAATTCTCCAGCCTGCCTAAAATTGTTCTCCTACACCCTTTCTTACTGCTGGAATTTGCTAAGTTTTGGGGTTTTTTAGCTCAAGCATCAGAGTTTGTCATATCCTATTCACTTTGCCTTTCATGTGCAGACAGAGCCTCAGACAGCTGGGAGCCCTCTGGGAGAGATCTCCTCTGATAGGAAAAGCTCAAGGCAGAAGACTGAATTTCTCCTTAAAAACACAAAACAAGAGAGAAACAGATTCATATCCTCTGGGTAATGCCAGGGTGCAGAGTTTCTTTGACTGTATGTACAACACATGAATGTAAATAACCATGTTCAATGCTGTTTTCACCTTGCAACAGGTGAGCTAAATAAGACCACAGAAGCCTTAATTTGGGCACTAAAATGCAAATTTAAGCACATCTCTTTTATGATATTTTCACCATCTCAGGGGGTTGTCTGCCTCCCCGTGGAGGAAGGATTTACTGCTGGAAATGCAGGATAATTTGACAACATGTAATTAATTTGTATATTGGTAAAAATCACATGGATAGAACCTGACATGGTAAACATTTGCTCTTTGTCAGACTTACCTAAAAGAATTCCTTGTGGAATGTGGGTTAATGGCTCAAAGTAAAAGAGTGCGCATGTCCAACCAGAAACGCCTCAGAGAGACTGACTTCTGGATTATTGGTCTAGAACTCTTCCTCCTCTGTGCTTCCATTCCACTGGCAGCATTCTTCCAGTGCACAATGCTACTAAAAATAATGGTTTAGAGCATCAATAATATATTAAAGGTGGCCTCCTCAACATGGCTGTGGTGACAGTATAATAAAATCCATCATTCTTTGAATGTTTGTAGACATTTTCTTACAGTTAATGATGTGGCACAACTCCATCATCAAGAAATGAGGGAAACAGAAGTTGAAAGCAAAGAGAAAAGCGAAGAGAAAGCAAAAAGAAAAGCTTGAAACTGAGCCCAGGAATAGTGCAAGGAATTCTAAAGAATAGGGCTGCTTAACTCCATACTCAAGCAGGGAACAGGCTGCTCAACAGGAGATACAGGTTTGTCATGGGAGACACCCTAACAAGAAGTTTGGCCTCAATCTTCACTTTAAAATCTGCTTGTTAGCTTAACAGTATCTAAAGATCTGCATCATGGAGAGCAGAGGACTTACCTCAATAAGCTCCCTAATTTTCACCATCCAAAAAGGAACCAGTAAGACTGAGTCACATACATTGGCTTCCTGAAGTGTCAATGGACAGGGACAGGAGCCTCCAGAAAGCCATCTGTTTCTGAGCCCTATGAATTACTGACTGGAATACTACACTCTGTTTTAATTCCTTTTCTATTCTGATTCCAAAGTTTCCCTCCAAGTAGCAATAAACAACTTTCTTAAGATCTATTTCTTTTCAACAGGTAAAAAACCTGTCCTTCATGAACTTCTACAGTCTGACAGTCATCACGTGCCTCCAATTTTGGCATCACAACATCAAGGAATTCCATCTTAGAAAGCAACGGAGTTCCCTATATTTATAAAATTCATATTAAGAAAATCTTACCTTTAGGTCATCTAAAATTGCAAATTCTTTTGTGAATTTTTTCCTAAAAGGAACTTAATGCAAATATATACTAGGTAGAGATAATAGCAATCAGTGATATAGCTGGATAACAATACTCGAAAGACCTTTCTAAAATGACTAAACATGTTAATGATTCATGTCAGCAGATCTGAAATGTTTTGTCTCTGGTATTGGTGGAAATTTGACTGACACTAGTTCATACACATGTAAGAATGAGGAAATCTCAAATATTCCTACAGTAAAAACATTAGTGGAATAAAGAACTATGGCTAAAAAGTCCTTTACTGATATTAAAAGGAAACATAACCCTGATCCACTTAAAATCCTCAGGCAAAACAGAGGTTTCACTGCTCCAAAGAGACCATCTCCTCTGTTTTTTCAAGCTGTAGCAGTGTTACAAATTCCTTGCACCTTTCACATGACTATTTTAATTGTTAGGGTTTCATGTCAGTATACCATTCATAGATCTCAATATTCCAGAAGCAACAGAGACTGCAGTGCAGACATTTAGTTTTGCACCCCATTAAAGATTGTATAGCACTGTTTAGTGCTTCTCTTTAGTGACTTTACATTTACTCCAACTAAATTAACTTGGATTTCCAGGGTTGTGTTTAAGCACCAGAAATCATCTTGCATAGACTGTGATGAGGATTAGCACTGCAGCACCACAGAGAGCATTTGCTTTGGAAGAAGACATAGGCAGGAGAGAAATACTGTTCTAAAACATTGAAAAATAATAAGCATGGTAGGAGAGATCTCAATTTGCTATCTTTTTTAGGTTCAAAGAATGAGATATGAGACTGCTCTTTAGTTCTTCCATCTGAAGAGCAGACCTGTGAGCTGTGTAGTCTTATCTAAGCACCTGATGTTTAGCTGTATGTGACTTACAGTGATAAAAAGAGCCATTAGCTTCAAATACAGTCTGTTCTTCCTGAGAGTTTCAGTTGAAAACTCCTACAATATAAGAGAGAACTGCATGGTGATGACTTAGTAACTCCAATATATCTTTTTTATAGTAGAGTATCAAACAATATGTTAAAATTCAAGAGTGTATTCAGACCCATCTTAATTTCAAGATAGATCTCACAAAATTTTGTCAGCATAAGGGCACATAGAAGACGTAGCTCAACCACTTTTTCTAGACAAATAACACAATTGCCTTTTCACTTTTTCTTGTCTGTAGCAGCAAGAGTTGTGCTATAAAGCCAAAGAATACAACTGTGCCTCTGGACTCCTGGAAAAGCTGCAACTTCTGAGCCAACCCATGCACAGCCATCATGATGGAGCTCCCCAGGGACACTCCCTACACATATGCTCGGTAAATCCCAATGCACTGGCTGCTGCTACCTCCAGGAATCATAAATTAAGACCATATCCTCATGCTCTAAGTTCATACACTAGTCTTAATAAATAAGCACACTAGGAACAATAAGAAACTTGCCAAGGGAGAAATTCTGGAAGAACAGTCAATAAAACCAATAGCAACACTAGTTTGCAAACATGACCGGCTTGAATGACAATTTCAAAAAAAAAAAAAGGAGAAAAACATTATAGGACCTACTCGTATAAAACTATTAACTTGGGGTGCAGGTGGATCACTGTTTACAAATGTGGACACTGATTTTGACTGTGGATATTTTTTATGCAAATGTTAGTAAAACATGCTAGAACTTACAGCATGCTGTGCAACCACAAGGTCCTTTCCCCCCAATAATATCCTAACCTGTAGCATTCACTGGGATCTCCTAAAGAGCCATAATAAATACAAACAGATACATTTCCTGAAATAAGTCTTATTACATCTGTACTGCTGAAGTTTTGCAGAGATCAGTCACAAGAGAGCTGCCAAGCAGAAGGCTACCTGGCTGTTCAGGTGCTAATTGAATTCTTTTTTAAAATACCTCACTCTTTGTAGGGCTGCGAACTGCATTCAAATTCTCATAGGAACAGAATTTCTTTGAAAGATTCCTCTTGTTCTGGAGAAAAATAATTAGGGAAGAACTTCTCTCTTTCAGAGTTTTGTTTTTTCTGGTCTCAGGATGGTATGAGATTGTGAATAATAACAGGAGAAAGTGAGAAATGTATGTTATATTTCAAACTCTCAAAGTCAAGTTTGATTTAAATTTTCTCTATGGATTTACATAGCAGTTTTTATGAGTAAAATTTAACTTAACTTACTAACAGGGTTAGCATATCACAAGGTATTCCCTTGCAATATCAAGTTGCAAATGAGTCCTTCCATTACTTCCATGTTCTATTTCTGACTGTGTATTCAAAGTATCTGTGGTGTCCTAAATCCAAACAGAGCCAAAATTGCATCTGACAACCCAGCAGTTTGTGAAAGAAAGGCAGGAGCTAATACCCAAGACCTCAAGGTGATGGGTAGACTCAGTGTTGTAGTTTTAATGCCTCATTTAAAAGTATTTAATCTTCTAAATTTTGCTACTTTGCAAAGAAACCAATTCAGTTTACCTTCTACTTTAAGATAATTATTTAATCGCTACTTAACAACTTACAATATCTAGTGGCTTGCTGAGAAATTTGTCATAGTCTCCATAATAATCTACTCACAATATTCTGTCTTTCCTTGAGAGCCACATCTACTCCCATCTTACTGCTGTTTTCCTGGGCTGTCAATTTTTTCAGTCACACCTCCATAACAGCTTTCTTTTTGTACTTTTCCTATCCAGAAATGCTGCAAGGAAGAAGCAGAAAGCTATAGGAAAAGCTATGCCCCTGTTAAAACAATGCAGCTTTAGACAGGTGAAGGATAAGCATAGTAAAATAAGCAGGTATAATATAAATTTGCTGGGAGCCCATCCCAAGTGTCTCCATCTCAAGGCACTTGTAAACACACAGAACTTTCCACAAAGAGAGAAACCTCACCTGCATTTAGGGCATCAAGCAGTGAGAAGAAAGAAAAATATCTGCCACTTGTCACTGGCAGTGAGTTTCAGCCTGGTCTGGCCTGATCCTATACCCTTGGAGAGGAGCTGCAGCAACTTGGCACTGGCTGCTGGCACTGCCCTGTGTATTGATAGGGAGTTTTTCAGCAAGTGGAATTCTAAGTGAATGTTGAGAGCAGAGGGAGAAAATCGTCAAGTTTTTTTAGAAGCTTGAGAAGCTCCAAGAATCAGGATAATTTTGAGAGGAATAAAAAATTGTCCTTCAGGCCTATTTTTATGAAATGTAAGAGAAAAACAGAGTAAAAGCACTGGTCATAAGAAAAATGTTGATTCAGCTCGGCAAGATACACAGAACTCATCCTGTCTTACCTCAGGCAGAGGAATTTTAAGGAGAAAGTGATGGGATTGATTCCCAGCCCATCATATTGTGGCCATGCTCAAGGATGCCCATTTGTTTCAGGAATGTCATAGTCTTAGGATGTCATGATTCTTCTAAAACTGTAGCTCTTTTTCCACATTTGCTGCCAGCATGAATGCTTTCCCTCTCCCTGGTTTGTGAGGTCATTTCTGTTTATGCAGGCTTCTCATTTACAAGGCCAATGCTCTACTTCGGACATCAAATATGCCAATCAAACAGAAAAATGCCTGGAAAATGTCAGTGGATTTCAAATGGGATTCCTTCCCTTTGCTTGAATAGCATTTTCTGATAAACCTTTTCCACAAGAACATGCAGAGCTGTGCATCATCACAATAATTACACCAGAAAAAGTGCACATGGTGAACACACGAACACACTGAACAGTCTCTGGAACAATACAGCAAAGCAAAATCTTTTCCCCCAAAACAAAGAAAATATTTCTGACAAAATGACATTAAAAGAACAGTGTTGTGGAGACACTTCACATCAGGGATTACTACAGTGCTGAAAAACAGCAACTGGTAATTGGGGGAGTTCTGATGAGGAAAACCACGATGGAAATCTGACATAAAATTTGAAAGCAGGATTTTTATTTCTGTCACAATTTCCCTTCCCAAAAAATCACAGGTTTTTGAAAAGCTCTGTACAGATAGTTCCTTACCAATTAAAAACACACCTGTTCCCTATTTCCTGACGGACAGAGCATCTCCATCATCCCACTGAACCCTTCCACCTTGGGCTCTTTCCAAACCCACTGTTTTATTTCTGTTGGTGGCAGGCACTTTTACCCCACATTCGAGTGGTTCTGTTATTCTGGACTTTCTACTCAAAACTTGCTGCAGGGGTTTCAGTTCACCTCCTCACACCAGGCATTGATTTAATGCAGTGGGCTGAACACCTTGGTCTAACACCAGTGTACCCACTAAACTTATTTACTCATTTTTTGCTGTGAAATAGGGATTAGAAGAAATGCAAAGCAGGTTCAAAATCTTAAAGGTATAAAGATAGGTTTATTAACAGAACCAAAAAGAAAAATAGTAAGAACTAGACTATACCTTCAGAAACCTTTTCTCTCCCCCCCTCATTTCTCTTTCTTTACCAACAACTCTTTTTTCATCAATAACATAAAGAGACAAAACCTACAGGCTTTCAGTCAGTTTACCACCTTTAAAATAGGCTTTCATAAGTTCATTTAGGGAGAGGAGTCTCTCCCATCACGCCATGGAGATTTTTGCACAAGATCACAGTTCTTTCGTGGTTTTTATTTCACAGTGAATCAGCCACCCGGAAAGGAAATCTGTTCTCAGTGTGAAAGTCCTTCCCTCGACACACAGTTCTTTCTGCAACTGTTTTTGAAGAACTCATCTCTGTTTACTGGGGTACTATTTTAAGGATGAGCTGTTCTAGTAGAAAAGCAAAGGGTCTTCTCTCTCAAGATCCCCAGAAGCAAGGTTTCTCTTCTATTTTTGGGAGTAGAACTTCTCTTTTATTTATCCCTGGGGCAAGGACTTTTCTCTCTCCCTTCTCAGTGATATGGTTCCCTACTACCACAGTTACTTTAGCATTTACTTGCTTCAGCACGGATGCCTTTGCTCAGGCTGCAGTTAGACCATTGCATCCCCCCAACTGCATAGATGAGTTATAAGGAATAGTTTAATATATCTTAGTCTATTACCATGACCTTACAGAAAGAATTTCAGCTTAAAGCATCTTCTCTTTGTCCTCTCCCTGGGCTTTCAGTCCTTCTTCACTGATTTCTGTGTCTCCATGACGGTTTCTTCACGTGTCTTCACTCTTTTCTGAGTCCATCTGTGCACTTGAAGAGTTGTAATCTCTGCCAGGCCCTGCCGGGCAGACCTCTGCTAGGCAGCCACTGGATCTGCATTGTTTTCCCAGGGAGGGGAGGGGGAAGCAGGGGCTGCGGTCTCAGCAGTCAAGCCAGGATTCAGCAGCAGTGTTCCTGAAGTGGGGGGTAGGCAGCTGGGATCTCTGCCACCGGGCCCAGTTGAGTGGGCCTTGCCTGGCCCAGCCCAGCCCAGCCCCTCAGAGCCCACAGGCCTTGGCCGAGTAGGCCTGGCCCGGCCCGGCCGGCCCAGCTAGGCCGCACGGGCTCTACTGCTACCTGTTCAGAAGCCAGAAATCAAGACAGCAATTCTCAGGCTTCTCCTTCTTAAATGCTAAATCACAGAGGTGTATCCAGTTTTTTTAAGTAGTTACACAGAACCAGCCAGTTAATTGGTTCTCATCTCTGCAGGAAGTAGTTAATTTCCATATGGGTAAAAAATTACTTTTTTAACCCACAACACTTGTCTTTCAAGCTAAAAGAGCCAGAAGAATGCAAACTCATTCTTCCATTGGTAATCTGCTGCTGACAGGAGCTTGCTGTGAACCACTCCTTTCCCTCTGGGCCATTTGTCTTCACTTTCTCAGGGTGAAATTAACTGATAAGCAATTTCAGAACTAGGTCACTGTGAAATCTCTCTAAGTTATCATAATGTAGGTCTAAATTCTACTTGGGTTTTATCCTTAGCTGCCCAAACTGGCTATTTCAGGCACATAAATATCAGATTTACCTCTGATGCACAGGGAGAAAGTCAGTGGGGGCTCTCTGTCTCCACATTTCATGATTACTTAAATCCAATGTGAAGCTGTTTTCAGTGGGAAACAAAAGGATTTAGTGTTTCAAAAGGCAAGAACTTGCCTGAAGAGGATTTGCAGCCATTTGTTCCTTCCTCCTTCCATTTGTGTTACCATATGATCCTCACTCATTTGCCTCTCTGGGCAGTCTTCCATGTGCAGCATGCAGAAACTTAAGCATTAAAAAATTCTGATAACAATTTCAGAATTTTGTACATTTCTAAATATTTTGACCTAACTTACATGTAAGATCCACAGCAAAAGCCCTCTTTCCTCACCTGGAGTTTGCACTTGCCCAGATGAACACGCTGCAATCATGTAGCCGCTCTTTGAGGTTTGAAATGTTTGAATTTTCATCCCTTGAACACAGGTATACCCACCCTTATAGATCAAAAGTAATTGTTTCACTACTGGCCCATATTGTCTATTTTGCTTCTTCTCTCCAAATTTTCATTTCTCCACTACTTGCAAAGCTTCTGTGCCCTTGTAAACTGGCATTTACATTAAAGTAATAAAGAATCAGTTCAATAAAGTATTTTAGACAGCATTAGGAATTAGATAATTATTTTTCCCCTAAAAAATCAAGAATAATCACTTCCTCAAAGTGCAATTTAACTTTTTTTTTTTTTTTTTAATATTTTCTCTGTAAGAGGAGCCAAGAACATGACTGTGCTGCAGAGCCTTTTGTTATTACCTTATAAGAAGTTGTTTGGATTTCCAAGAACCTTTTGAATTTCCATGCACCTTTTTAGTTTGTTAATAGCTGTGTGGGCATTGTGCTTTATTGATTTATAAAGTCACAGCCATTTTTCCTATCTCTAATGTTTGCAACAGCAAGGTGGAAGACAATGCTGGCTTTGCAAAAACAGCACAAGTTTAGAGCAGCTGAGGTAAGATATTATTGTCTGGGAAGGGACAAGGGAAAATAAGGAAACCTGTTTCAGGGGAAAAACAACTGCACAGGTTAGGGAACACATGAGGATGTTTCAGTCAATATTTATCTCTCAGATCAATAAAACTTGATGTTCATTTCAGTGAAATCAATATCTGCTTAAATTAAGTGTTGTTCCTTGGCTCCATCTACTTCTCCCTGTTCCCAAGAGCTCTTCTCAGTGCTTCAGATTTCCAACCTTTTCCAACCAAGATCTCTTTTCCAGTGCTTAAGATCATCCAACCTGATCTTTGCATTTCCAGAATTTTCATCGTGGGTTCAAAACAAAACAAAACAAAACAAAGCAAAACAAAACAAAACAAAAAACCAACCAAACAAAAAAATTAACAAACAAGACCAGCATTAACAAAACAAAGCAAAACAAAACAAAACAACACAAAAAAGTATTCCCTTCACTGAGCACTGGAGACAAGATTTTTTCCATAAATCTCAATCTTCATCTAAGCCACGGGAAAAATAAGGGGGCCTGGGGAAGTGGTTGTACAACCAAAAGTAGGGGCAGGAGGATTAGCAAAGATGTTGGCATCCTTGCTAGCATCCCACAGGTGCTGAAAAAAGGTGTCTTATCTGTTAAGGTTCTTCCTAATACCTAGCTTCTTGTGTAGGGACTGTCCTTATCAGATTGATTTTATAAGCTGGCAGAGTCTTGTCTGAGGTATCTGCACCCAGACTGAAACCTAAAGATCCTGATCTCCATCACATCTAGTAACAATCCAGCATCAAGCGCTGGAAATTCTGGCTGCTTTTCAGGTTATGATTTCTGCACTGCACTGCAAGGAAATTTCACCTGAATCCTTAAAGGACTCTGAAGCAGCACAGCACTTCGCAAGCACATGGAGATTATTCTTCCTGCTGGAGCAAGTGCTTCCCTTGCTCTCAGGAAGCTGAGCAGGTACTTCCCTTATTCTCATTAGTTGTTCAGGAACAGGGCGGGGTTCCCTCTGGCCATCAGAGGTGTGATTAAAAGAAGGCTCTGGAGAGTGCAGCAAACAGGAGCATGGCATGGCAGTTTGTGCAGGCACGGTTCCACACATCCTCCTGCTAGTGGCATTTCTATTTTATTTAGCTTGATTTTGGTTGGGGGTGGTTTTTTGTTTGTT
>VZTR01007088.1:9437-20971 GCA_013400775.1 Chaetops frenatus | reverse complement strand
ATGTATCTGGGTTTCTTAGTAGCTGCCTGAAATTACCAACTTAGCAATAAACCAAATATCATACTGCATATTCTTTGAAAAACAAGTGGTTTTTTTTAATATGGGTCTCAACAGATCTGCATCAGTGTAATGTAACGCAATAAAGGAAATACTGCAAGTATATTGATCCTTTCTTCAACAACAACAACAAAAAAAACCAATGCAGAAAACATCCTATCACACTCAAAATGAACAAAATAAAAATTCCTGTAAATAAGTGACCACCAGGTAAATTGTTTCCTATAGCAAAAAACCCACAAACTGAAGTGACCTCTGTGACTAGAAACAGTTTTCAGTCACAACTATTATAATGTTTTTGCTTATTAATGCCATTGTGATACTGCTAATGTTCAGGACCTAAAGATGATTATCTGAAGAAGAATGGAATAATTTGCTATACTGGTGAAAATTAGGATTAATTAGGTATTAGTGATTGTCTCTCTTTTTTAATTCATCCATGATGAAATTATATAGTGTTTTTCAAGCTGCCAAATCCCTTTTGAAAAGACTGTCAGATTTTCCAAAAACTTTCCCTTTTTTTCCAGTTACATTCTAAGTTTCATGGGAAAACAGTAATGGTTTGCCCAGAGAACTAAAACTGGATGCAACAGATTTATTCTTGCAAAAACAACCCTTAACTCTGTATGTGCATCAGCTTCAGCAAAGGGAACATTCAAACTCCTTGTACAAATGTTAGGTGTGGAAACCTATTTGGCTTTTGCAGAAGGTTCCCCCTACATCCACCTCTTGAGATTCAGGAGCTGACATCTGTTTTGGTTTCTAGACCGAGTTTTTGGTTGAGATACGATCAGTAAAGAATATTATTCTTTATCATTTATTCCTAGTGGTAGTTTGTTGAATAAAAAAGCACATGCACTTGTCCATATGACTGAATGTTAAAATAGTTAAATATTGAACCACAGAGAGCCATTAAGCATGAGCAGATGTAATATCTAGAGGTAGACTTGCATATTTGAGGCTGGAAGGTATCTTCTTGTGCGTATGTGCTTGTATGTTTGTTATGGGGAGGCAAACTGTACTTCTCTGGACAGATTCCTTGCCAGATGTTTCTTACTACCTCAGATGATTGAGGAACCAAAGTACATCTGGCTATTAAAATATCTTTATATGGTAACATGATTTATTTGGAAAGCATGGTTGAAACTAGTAAGTTTACAACTATGTGAATAATTCTTACCAGTTTCTGGATGGAGACAGTGAGCTTTGGAACTTAAACTAGACAATATTGCTGAACTGTGCTTACTTACGAGATGTGTTTGTTTATTTTTAAGATTATTACATTCAGACAGACTTCTATTTACTTATGCTATTTTGGTATTTTTGCTGAGAGTCAAGAGACTTAAATAAACCCAGAGTCTCTATGGATTATAGTTATGTACTGTTTTATACATGCTGGAAAGCCATAAGCCTTCAGGCTGAGATAACTGCATAATAAACATATTTTATGAAATAATACCTTTAACACATGTTGTATTACAAGGAAAAAAAAAAAAAAAAGAGGGGGAAGACAGTTCATCTCTGTCTGCCATAACAGACTTCTATCAAAAATAAATCTAAAAGACCCACAGTTGCTCTCCCAGGTTTTGAAAAGAGATGCTTTTACTTGATATTTCCATAAGGTAGCAAGAAGCACTTTTGAATATGTCCAGTGAGCATAATGGAACCGTGAAGTCCAAATGCTAACAACCTGGCACTCATAGGGAAAAGAGGAGGTTTCAACAGGAACATGGAAAGGATGCTTTGTGTTCAAGACACTGCATTTTGCCTGTCAGAGATTGCCACTGATAAAACATTAGGTATTGCTGCAGTTTGTGTTTGCAAGGATGCTATGAAACTCAATATTCTCATACAATTTTTTGGCAAGTGTTTGATCAGTAGCCAATACTTCTTCAGGGTGGCTGAGAAGATGGTCCAGACTTTCTTCCACTATGAAATACCCACTGCTTCAGGTGCCAGCTCTGGATTTGCAGGTGTCTAACTTCCTCAGCTTTCCTCAGTATGCTAGAAAGCAGAATGCCATGCCATTGTCATTGAGCAATTACTGATTACTGTTCCCTTTCTGATCTCTGGATACTATCAACAAAAGATCCTGTAGTAGCATAGTAATTATATATGGCACATAATAACTTGCATGGTCTCGCATGTGAAAGAATCATTACAGCTGCAAGGGTGCTATTTTGCCTTGCTCCAATAAGGGAGTAAAAAAAATAAAATATATACAAGTTCTGTTATCAGTCATCTTAGCTCCAATTCTTAAAAAAAGGCAGCTCAACTTCATTTTTTAGAGCTTAGTTCCCCCTACAGAATCAGGTAAACCTCAGCACAGCTGTTCAAATACAGATTCTCTTTTAAAGTATTTCTTTGGAAACACAACTTCTCTTCAAGATGATGGCTTAAATATTGAGGGAAAAAAACACATCTTTCTGACCTTATTTGCTTTGATATTTTATTTAGCCTTTGGCATTAATATTTGCTGCATTTCTTTCCTGTTCTTCCTCTTTTATTTGATATGGTTTTAAGAAATTCTAAGTTTTCAGGCAGATTTCCTGCTCCACAAATTGATTACTAATGAGTAACTTAAAATGTAATCTTTTCCTGAAAGAAAGGTGAAGTTTTACTCTCCTGAATAAAAATTTTCTTCATCTCCCATAGCATGTTCTCCAACACTGTCAAACTGGAACCATAAAAAATAATTCACACTGTCCAAAAAATGAAGTTTGACATTTTATTGCCAAAAGAGAAAATACTGTAACAAAGCTGAGGATATTTTGTATTTTGGCTAATAGACTTTTCTGAAATAATACCCAATTCCAAGTGGACAAATGTACTTTGGTCGTCTCATGATATCCTTCCCTTTTCTGAAATGAGTTTCTTGGTCATCCTACAGTAGTCACAACAAATCACAGCCTCTCTTCTTGGTGAGAAGAGATTTGCCATGAGAGTGCAGACCAGCCAGGAGGGGAGTGGGTCTGGCAACTTCCACAGAGCACAGTTACACATTTACAAGCAAAAGATAATATTTTACCAGTATACTTTTACTTCTAAATTTTAATTTGATATGCTTTCTAGTGGCCTGTCAGTATTTTCCCAGGGAAAGATGATAGTTTTTGCAGAAATGTGTCTATTACTTGGAAAAACATACTTCTGTCAGCAAAAGTTTTAAGGCTGAATGAATATTTCTCCATTGGCAATGTTAGTTTTTGTGTGGCAGTTACCAAAGTAGGCAGCTACACAGTAATCCTAATGAAAGCATGAGGACAAGGAGTATCCACACAGAGCCACCTTGAGCTATGGTTCACACAGCCCCCTCCTACCAACAGGAGATTACTTTTGATATAACATTTTCTTAATTTTAGTAAATTTCAAGATTTTCCTTGTTTGTTCTTTCGTATTTAAGGTGACCCTTCATGGTCTTATTACTTTGTTTGGTTCATCTGGATGTACAATTTTTCTGTTTAGTTTAGCAATCAAGGTGCGTGTTTTACAAAACCAGCATTTGAGATGTGTACAAAACCTATGGCCAGATGGTGTTGAGAAATTCAGAACTGTACACATCACCATTGCAACCCTGTGGCTTTTTGGCAAGGTGGTTTCAGAGTGGAAGACCCTCTGAGCTTAAATCTAGGTTTTACAATTCGTGTATTTCTTCTAAAAATGCACTTTAATTGATACATGGAAAATAGAAACCATAACCTCTTTGTTTCTACTCGTTTCTTTATAGTCTCCCTTTTCTCTCTAAGTAATATTCATTGGGTTTTTTTTATTTACCTCAGTGTTCTCCTGTCATCTTGATTCCTGGCATTGCAGTTCTGTATGATTGTACTGTGGAGCATAACTGAAAACTACATAACCACATTTTGCCACGATGTTCTTCCTACAGAAGTGTACATACCAATTCCATCCTCCTTTACTGTCGATCATCTTGCACCTTTTTAATTTTTTTTTCCCCTCCCTGTAATGGTGAAGCAATATTTCCAATTTTGATTTGGTTCCTTTCACAGGATGAGAAAGGAAGGACTCACTGGCCTTATATAAACACCTGTGCACCAAAGCAGCAGAAATATCACTCTCCAAATTTGTGTAGCTATCTATATCCCAGCTCCCCTGATGCCAACACTGTTATCTTATAAAGTTATTACAGCTATACTGGTGAAGAGCCACTTGATTGCCAGTATAATTACCTGATGGACTAATACATCCCTAAACTCACTAACTTCGGTTGGAAAATATTATATATGTGCACTAGGTTTCAGAGGTGTCAACATTTGGTGGTTGTGTTTAAAGCACAAAAAAACCCCACAACCCTACAAGTTAAGATGTATTCAAAAGGCTGCCAAAATGCTCAGTATGAGTGACTGCTAGGTGGTGGTATAAAATGCTGGCAGTACTTAGGAGAGTGTGAATTCAGAGAAGCTGGTTTAGCTCCTCGTGCATTGTTTGTGTCCATGCAAGGTGGATACTTCCTCCAGAACTTTTGGTTTGACTGGGCCAAGGAAGCAACAGTCCCAGACTGACCAGTGCTAGCCCCAGCAAGTATTGGCACATCAGCAGAGATGGCTGTGCCAGGAATAGCTGGATGATGACAGCCGACCCCCTCTTCCCCAGCAGTACTCGGCTAGAGGGGACCCCAGTTTTCCACATCCAACCATTGCCTTTATGACTGCATCCTTCTCTTCCCCACTGAGTTTTTACCCCTTAGGCCTGCAGAAACTTCACACCGTGCACAGGCATGGGCTCAGTTGAAGCAGTCCATTCATTTCACGTTGTAATAACCTGCTCGTGCCCTTGACGTTTCCAGTGAGTGGAGAATTGGGACATTATCAGCGACTAGTGAGCATGAAAGGAAATACTTCACCTTGGCTGTGGGAGTACCAGCATCTGTTACATTTTAGCTGTTATCTTTGGCCAGGGACCTATAACTGATCTCACAGCTGAGACAGGAACCATATGCAGAGAGAAACAAGTTTTAACCCTCTTCTTGCCCATCACTCATGGGTGCTCTCTATGTGTGTTAATGTGAGAGACATCAACACTTCCTTATCAGGAAATGCCACCTAACAGGCTAAGGGTTAATGACTAAATACAGTATTTCTGGTGATGACCAGGAAGAGATGCTTTCTTTGGGTCAGCTCACAGCAGCAGTATGACCAAAAGACCTTACCCAAATTATTTGGGTGTCTGACAGAAGCTGTGGGTAGCTACACCTGCTTCTTTACAGCTCTGGCTGTGGTTTTACCCAATGTTTCATCTACTCCGAGGACATTTATATCAATAGTATCTAATGACTGAACCTATTTAAAGGAAATTTGGGTGAAAGGAGATTTGTTAGTTTTCATGCTACATTGGTGGTTTAGGAGGTGGCTGATGCATTCAAAGTTGCTAAATTGGTGGCCCAAATGTTTTAGAAATAATAAAACCACTGGTTTTCCAGAAGCCACAAAATTATTATAGCAATATGTTGATGTTGCTAATAATTTCTGAAAACTGTGACTGCTCAGTGGACTATGGCATTCAAAAATGAAAGCAAAACATCTGGATGCTTTTCAGTTAGAGAGACCCAGAAGAATGTTTTATGTTGTACTCCCATTATGTTTATCATTTTCCCACACCATATAAGCAAACATATGGAATCTACTCACCTTAAAATCACGACTGTTAGTGAAGGAGTTTTCTCTAGATTTAGTTTCTCAATATATAGCTGAAATTAACACCCAGCTGTACCATCAGAGCTCCAGGAATTGATTTGGGACAAAGAGGACAGGAGGACGCAAAGCACAAAACAAAAACCCAAAAAGCTCTTTACAAGGCAAGCCTAATTATTATTGATAGGGTTTTATTTTTTCTATTGTAGTTTAAGATCAGCATTGCATGGTATCTTGTGACTCTGTACTACTCTGTCTTACATGGTGAGGGACAAAAAAAAAAAAAAAAGCCAAAGGCTAGCCAAAGAAAATATTAATTTTGAAACTATGAACTGATATCCACAATGAAGTAACTTCTTTGGCAACCACCTGCAGTTGTGCTTATATTGTTCATGCTTTTAGTGAAGAGGGAAAGAAAAGATTTTTGATAATTGGGATGAGAAGCAGTGATATGAAACACACTGTAAAGAGGTTCCATGTGCAGAGGATTAAAATGTAAACTTGCTATATTTCCAGTATCATGATTGACACATTCTTTGTCTTGACGGTCTAATCTCTGTTTGTACAAATGCCAGATTAGATAGCTGGTTCTTGAAGGTTTGTAGCCCTTTGCTACCACTCACAGCTTCGAAAAAACCTGTAATGCTGTTGGATAAAGTTGTTTTATTTGGAGGATAATACTGAGTTCTCAATACACTTTCCCTTCTTGTAGCTCTAGAATATGTCATTAAAATTTTAAGCATTATGCAGCCTATGCTACTACTACTAGCTAAATAAAGCATTACTCTATATACCACACTATTCTTTTTTGTTAAATCTTATGGGAAAATGTGCTTTCCAGGTGTGTCCCTAATAAAGCAATTGAACACACTATGTGGCATGCCAAATTGCTTTTTGATGATCAAAATTCATCACCAGTTCCCAGCACTTAGGAAATAAATTAGGCAGCTTCAAGTGGTACAAAAGAATATTTCTCTTCACATTCCTAGTGTGATGTTAGAGTAGTAAATAGATGTGCCTGCCTTTCAAATAGGCAGTTGATAGCCAGTTTCTGCTCACAAGACACTAACCACAGGGGAAAACGTTTTTTTTAACTTACATTTCAGTATCAGCCATAGATGAAGTTTAGCAAGTCAAAGAAAAATTTAATTTCTTCAATTACTATAGGTATTGAGGAGCCAGGAGAAGGAAATATGCAGCATTTGAAGCAAAACAACTAATCAACCATGAAAATAGGTTAAGTAGACAGTTTCCTGCACCTTTATTTGATTTTGAATAGGTAGAAGAAATAAGCTGTTCTGCCTAATGTTGACAATGTTCCTCTTTGAAGACCCTTTCAAAAGAGGTTGACTCTTTGCTAAACTTCTGAGTTGGAGTTCCCAGCCTTTTCCTCATTTTTTGCCTTCCATCCTCTCAGCTCAAGAAAAAGAAAAGTTAAAAAATTAAGTCTGCTTTTCCAAAACTTAATTCAAGGTTTTCAAGACTCAATTTTTTTCAAGGATGCATTAAGGTAGGACAAATTTAGCTTTGGCTAAAATGATTGATTCCACTGCCAACCAAGCTCCTGAGGAAGGTGATCTTTTGAGAAGATATTGGACATAAATAATGAGAGCAGAACTAGAAAACATTTTCTCTGCTGACACCCCAGCAGTCTGGCAGAGAAGACAAACTGCTGTACTGAACCCCAGACAAGTCAGGGAGAAGACAGAGACAGAGTCTCTGGATAGAAAGAATATTGTCTTAATTCCTTTTAATGATTATTTTTAAATGGCAGGAAATTTTAATGTGCTTTTGTAATTCAGCAAGGGAAAGAGGCTGCTGTGTAGAGGTATCAGTGTGACAACATGTTATTGCAAATCCTTTCTATCCTTGCCATTTTAAATGACTTTTATAAATGGGTCTATGTAATTAAAAAGCTTCTCTGAGGTATTGAGAGAGAAAGATCAGGTTGAACCTTAAAAGGTACCTAACACCATTTGAAATCAATCACAGTTAGGTATGTACATTTTCTTCCAAATCTCAACTGTGCCCCATCCTGATTAGTCTGAAAATTGTGTCAAGGGAGCAGATAAAGGTTTGATTTCAGCTTATATAGAGCTAAATAAACAACATAACTACTATTTTCAGATATGTTTTTTCACTTTGTTCACTGTGCCAATATACAGCTCAGCTAAGCCTTAGGATTAAAATAAGTGATCCATGGTACTAATTAACAGATTTATAAATCATTCTGTATGATCAAGCCATTCATAACTTTCCTGTCATATACAGGAAAGTGAGTGCAGTTGCCAGAAATGTATTACAAGTGTAATGAAAGCAAATAGTCCAAAATGCTGAGAAATCAAACAAAGTCTTATTAAAAATAACTTCAGTCATGAATCCAAAAAAGTAATTATTTGCACAGTTCCTATACCCCACAACACCTGAAAATTTGGTAATGTTTAACATATGTCAGATTGTAGGTCCAAACCCAAACTCAGTTGCTGAAGTCTTTGCCCTGGAGGAAAACCATAAATCAGACAGGATATGAGAAATGGTGACTGATTAACTCTGCTCAAGGATCAGGAGAGGTAGAGGCACTTCTAGCTGGTGAACTTGGCAAAGATGGTTAAAAGTGCACTGTAAAAGTGGCTCTGCCACTCATGGCATAGTTGTCATGGTGAAGGGTGCATATAAATTGTTATCTGCAAGTGATCTTCAGAAATTAAGCGTACTGAGTTTGAAACAGTTCCCCGGGTCTAAGTTCATTAAAAGGCTGAACTATTTTAAACTGCTTCAGTGGGAATTTTTGCAGCTAATCTCTGCAATTTTATCTTTGAATCTAGGGACCATGGATGCTGGAAATGTTAGATTGCTTTTGCGATGAAGATTGAAAGAGAAAACTTTACTTAGTACTCATTAGACCACATCTGGAGTACTGTGTCCTGCTTTGGGGCTTCAGGACAAAAAGGTGTTAATAGACTAGAGCAAGTTCAGCTGAGGGCCACCAGGATGGCTGGGTCAGTGAGGCAGGAGCCCTGAGAGTGGCAGCAAAGGGACCTGGGTTTGTTTAGCCTGGAAGAGAGACAGCCCAGAGGATCCCATAGCAGTCACTGCCTACCAGGAAGCGATGAGGAAATGCCACCAGCCTCCTCAGAGAGGTGCAGGGCAAGAGGAGGAGAGACAGAGGGCATAAATTGAGAGAGGGCTGGTTTCTACTTGACACAGAAAAACTGTGTTTTACTGTGACAGCCAAGCATTGGGCCAGAGATGCCATGTGGTCTCCATTCTTGGATGAGACCAAGTTAGAGGAAGGCTTGAGCAATGTGGTGTGAATCCAGACCTGGGCCTGCTTAGTGTGTTAGGATGGGTAGGGTGGATGACCTCCCAAAGTCCCTTCCAGCCTGAAGGGCTCTGATCCTGAGAGAGACACCAAGTAGAGAGTGAACAAAGTGACCTAGTAAAACATATGTACCTTGCTAAAACCAAATAGCTTAATCCATTTATTTTACTTAGTAACCAAAACTGAAGAGTGACATAGTTGATTCTGACGATAACAATCCTCAGGCTGCCACAAAAATTGTAGCTCTACAAAGTTTTGTAGTATGTAATGTTGTATCACCTTGCACGTGTGTAGAACTCCCATCCAGTAATCTGTAACCTTCCACAAACTTGACTAATGAAGACTCAGCACAGTCCTTTGAGGCAAAGGATATATTGCTGTTAATTTAATTTCTGCAGACATAGCTTGCAGAAGGCTATCATACCTAAAGTTGTGCTGGCTTTGACTATAAATTTTTGTGGGGTCAGAGGAAGTGGAACAGATCAGGTGTACTGAGAGCACAAAATGATGACCAGCTCTCCACTGGGCAGGCATGGAATATTCTTCTCTTTCTGTCTGTCCTGGAGCAGTTGATACATTGACATTGAGCCCTGCTTACTGCTGAATAGTAAGTGCGGGTCTAAGCTTTCTGCTCACTGTTCTTGCAATTGGAAATAATTGGTGGAGCTCAGTTTATTTGCCACTGGTGCTTAACACAGCAAGGTCAGCACTGTGTGGAAGAAAAAAAAATTAAGTCTCCTTCTCCTTTGGAATCACAGAAAAATGGTCCTGATACTTAGTCTGCAAATGACTTAAAGAGTGGCACAGAATCCATTGGCTTTATTTTTTGAAGAATAAGACTGACATAAAAATGTATATCTGTGTGATATGGGGTGAACATAGCTCCATTCCCTGTTGCTGTTTCTGGCTAACTTCAGGCACATTTCTTCTGGAGCTGGATCAATGTAGGAAAATTCACTGCTCCACACCTCCAGTTAGTGTCCTAACCACCAGCCTATTATATTCCACTAACATTGGAATATAAAACCTCAAATGAGCAATGCCCAATTTGGCTGTGACTAAATGAAATTTAATTAGAGATGTTCCAGCTAGCACTAAGCATTGGGCAGAAATGCTGCATAACCAAATTGTGAAATTATTAAATGCTTGTTGACAATGATATATAGAATCAGCACTAACCTGACAGTGGAAAGGTAAGTAAAACCTGTTAATTGCTTCTTGATTTCCCCTTCCATTTTGACTTCTATTCCCTAAGAACTACTCAGTAGTTTGTGCAAGATATTTTTAGGTCTGTAATTACCTTTTTAGAATGTATCATGCAGGTTTGTCTTTTGTCTGAGTTATTTTTGTAGTACACCTTGAGCAGGGAAAGAAATCAAGCTTTTTCTACACTTTAAAATTTTATTTTATTTTATACACGTGTTATAATTTGCTTCAATTCGCATTTTTTTTTTCTTCACATAGAAGGGAATATTCCACTGACATTAATGTAACAGCCCCCAAATCTTATAAAATGATCACAAGCCCAGGTAAAACCAGGCTGATGGTTTCTGTGGGTGGGCTGGCTGGAGCCTGTGCTGGTGCAGCGGGGGTGGAAGTCTTTGGGGCTGCCCCAGCTGACAGCTGTAGATGTCTTTCCATTTCATCCTTTCCTTTCTCTTGCTTGCCCAATTATTATGCTCAGCCTCAGGCCCTTGAGAAAAACCCTCATTCCCAGCACGAGATGGTGGTGCAGTTCTCTTGCAGGGAATGTTACCATCTGGTGTCAGCAGCTCTTGTTGTCCCAACTCTTGGAGCAATTCCTATTTTCCGGACACATGGGTGGCAGGATTTTTTGTGGCCAATTTCTTTTGTCTCTTTAGACACTCAATCTTCCTGGTGTGCCTCATGGGCAGCGGGCTCTCCAGTCAAAGGGCGGAAACATGTAGGGGGGCTTTTCCACCAGTAAGCTTTTTACAATGGATGTCCATTATTCAAAATAAAGACGGCAGTTTTATAAGGCCTGCGAGTACACATTTCCCAGCCTGTTTCTTCTTAAATTACCAGGAATGCAAAAATAACCAATAGTTTGACCTCTTAAATCACAAATTGGATAGGCTTACCATTAAAGGACATTGTAAATGTGTTTCCCATTATTTAGCTCATTTGGTGTGTTCAGCAGTGAGCTTTTGGCTGGTTGGGGGGGGGGGGNCTCTTTCAAGTCTTGTCTGAGCAATGCAAAATGTATCCTTTTGCATTCTGTAAAGTTCCTATTTGTTATTCTTGTATCTCTTTTAATTTTATTTTTTTAAATTAAGTTTTATCTTTTAATAGATCTATTCACTGTGGACATTGAATGATGTCCCTATGGCAGTGGGGATTTTACAGTGTTTGTAAAAAGCTTTTTAGAAGACTGTTTACAAAAAAATTTAAGTCGGATCCTAGGCTTTTTGGAAACACTTCATTATTTTTATCTTTTAAATCCTCTTGCTACTTTTGTTTGGAATTGTCTCATCTTCAAGTGCAATAAA
>VZTR01007041.1:129761-144318 GCA_013400775.1 Chaetops frenatus | reverse complement strand
CCAGATTAAAACTCTTTCCAAAAAAATTAAAAATTTTACTTTTTTTTTTTTTTCTAAAGGGCATTAATAATCACACTGATTTATTAATACAAAGAAACTGCTCAAACTTCTTTTAAGAGGCCTGTGAGTTTTATCCTAGGTTCTGTAGGCCTGCACCTCCTGCTGTGCCAATATAACTACAATAAAAAGTCTAAATTTTTGCCAAAACAGAGAAAGGAAACTCTTCATTAAATTGGCCTAAACAAGACTGAAATTGTTTCAAACTATACTTTAGATTGTGGATATTTCTAGAGGCCAGGTCCAAAAAGAAACTCCTTGACTAAATTCTCAATGGTTCCACTGCTAAATCTTTAATTTATGAGCTAGGGATCAGCTTCTCCTGTGAGTGCCATCCTCTACACCAAGGTTAACACAGAGAGCAGTGGTTGGTACTCTGCAAATTTGAAATTATTCACACCCTGCTGCAATCTCACTCCAGCACTAAATGATAATGCTATTTTCTGTGAAGAATGTTTATTATACTGAGTTAGAAAATACTATTCAGATCATATTTAGGTCAACATATGTTATTTGCTGAAAACTTTTAACTAACATCCGATAAAATTTAAATCAAGTTGCTGCCAATTCAAATGGAAGCACAAGAGTTAATGTTACCAGAGACTTGCTAGAGGCAGGAATTAGAGCAAGTCTCCCACACATTTCAGGGCTTCAGATTAATGCACAAAATCGTTGTAGAAACCACTCCCCCACTCTCAAGTTCTGTAAAGGGAGTAATATATGAAGTAATCAAATCTCTCAGTTTACATAAAATTAAAAGTCTTTTGGCTTCTTTAGTTGACATTTTCAACAACTCTCCTTTATCCATTCAAAATATAGCAAACACCGTGCCAGTTCATGTACAGTACTGACTACCAGCAGGAGTCAGACGAATATTTTTGTTCCGGCTACTCTAGAGACCTAAATTGAGAAATCATCACTAGATGTCCACCTACATTATGTACAGTCACCTCATCTAACTCAAATGACTAATGCCTTGATGTTTAATTTCCAATTGCATTGTCTTGTCTATGTCGTGAAATTAAATATGCTTTAGGTTTTGGGTTTAGGTTTTCTGTGGGGATTTTTTTGTTGTTCTTTTCAAGTTTATTGTCAGACAACCCTTATGGCCAGAAACACTGCAAGAAAACACTACTGATCACAGAGCTTTGGATATGGGAAGAATGTTCTTTGGTCCTACCTTCTCCTCTGTTCACACTTTCATTAATGATATAGAAACCTTATTGGAGACACATTTGTTGCATGCAGCTTTTAAAGATATTGTTCAGTAACTTCACCTTACTACAAATATGTGTATATATAAAGACTTCATTAATCTGAGGAAAAGTTCCTAATTACACTGAACTCATAGATTTATACCTGGGTATACACACACAAGTATTGCAATCACAGATACATGCACATACTCAAAGTTATGAATGCGTAGTAAGAAATAGTCTTGCATGGGTAGGTCTTACCTTAGTAAATTAGGTTTTAAAGAGTGAAAGTATAGAAATCAGACCATGAGATCACTTGTGGAAAGGAAGCAGGGACTGTGAGCAAAGGAGATGAGACTATGACTTGACGTTTATCCTAATGCAAAACATAGAGAAGGTTTGATAGGCTTAACTTGTTTATCTCTACATGCTGTAGTACCATGTGGGCCTACATAGATAAGTTCTTGCACTGGAGACAGCTATCAAAGCCAAGGGCAGTGGAAGAAAGTGCTTTGTAAGATAAAAACATCAGGGATGCTGCAGGTTCTGGACTGAGGCTGTGTACTATCAGCCACATGAAAGTATAGGAGCTGCCCTACCCTCTCTAACAGTCTGAGTGAGACTTTGACAATAGGAAAGATGGCATTTTTTCCCATTTATCACCCCATCCTTTTCCCCAGCTGCCACACATGCCATGCTTTTGACATCTATTCATCCACTGGGTATTAAAAAAAATGTTATTCTTAAAACCATTCCTGACTCTATTCTCTGTACTACCTCATCTCTAAGACTAAAACGCAGACGTGAAATAATTGTAGAAAATATCACATTAACACATTTAAGCAAAAAACCCAGACCAAAACTAAAAGACACATGCAGCCTGTTAGATTATCTAATCATCTTCTCTGAGAAGAGACAGGTAAGTTTAAGAGCTCCTACAGAGTAAATATGAAGCAGGAAGTGTATTAATCATGTTCAACCCATTTTTAAGAGGTTTTGGTATAAGCACAGTCTCAAAAGCTGGCAGGAGTATTAGGTTTTGCCTACATTGCCCCTCCTCCCTACACCATCCCCTCCCAAGACTTTCCCCCTGTTAAAATTACAAAATAACTAAGCTAGTTCCATAACTTTGATCACTCTTCTTCACAAATAGCATTCAGGACTGTAGTTTAAGAAACTTCTAGAGAGCTATCTGAGATATTTTTCTTTTTCTGGGAAAAGGAAAATTGTTTTCCTTCATCCTAAACAGAATCATAGAGTCATTTAAGTTCAAAAAGACCCTTAAGGTTATTGAGTTCAACAGTTAATATAATATGACTTAGTTATAAGCACTTTGATGATTTTTTTAAACACAAGGTCTACAGGAAAACAATAAGTTAAAAAGCACTCTGCTGAATTGTAAATCTTAAAGATTGGGGGAAATGGATAGCAAAAAATCTCTGTGCATATTTCAAGCACAGGGTTAGAGACTATAACTATTTATCACAAGGGAAATATTTGTGTGGATAGGGAAAAATACATTTGGCCTCCCATACACAGTCTTGAGAGACTCTAGGATTAAAATGTCCCTAATAAAACCTGATTTGGCACTGTACTACTTCACACATTCACACGATGTTAATTAACACCCTAAAAAATTTATAATAGTTCATTGCAAGAGCAACCTGGTTGTAAATTAGGTTCCCATTAGAGGAACCCACCAGTTGGAAAAAACATGGCTAAGATGGCAAAGATGAGCACGTTCATTTAGGAAAGTGACAGAATACACTCTGCCAGGATTTATTTCAGTCATCTTCTGCATATGCATTATTAGAAAAATCTTTTTCCATATGTAGAGATGGCGTTTTGGGACTTAAACCCTTTGTTTCAATGGGTAAAAAAGAATGGAAGTTCTTCTCATTTGGAGAGCCTACGGATTACTTCATTTCACCTTCACAGAAGAAGACGGCCTTTTCAGGAACACATTCCTTACATACCTTGTGTATCACAAGCTGCCCTTTATGTACAAAGGAGAAGTAATGTACTGATTCAAAACAAAGTACTGAAAGACAGTGAAATTCAGGTCAGGAATCTCTTCTTTCTTGTACCAGTTCGAAATGCCTGTCAGAGCATCCAGTAATGAAAGATCAGTTGGTAAGATCAGGATCCACTGCATGCAAGTACAGCTGTGGAGTTTGGGACTGCTGCCAGTCAGATCCTGATGAAAACAAGTCATAATTTGCACAGTATCACATATGATCTCTTTGGTATAGATGTTTTTTCAGAACAGCACTCGATTATTTTTGTGTTGTCCTTTCTCCTTCTGAAATCCCTCATTTAAACATGACATGTTCCACCCACTTCAATATATTTTCATGCAAGTCTTTTGGAAACAAATTTTGTGTGATTATTATAACAGGCAGGAAAAAAATCACAGAAGCATTTAGATAGAGAAAGACCTTTCAGGTCATTGTACCAACCATGAACGAACACTGTACTGGATGACTTTATAACTAATCTCTCCATGAAGCACAGTCTCAACTTTCTACTCTCTCAGGTCTCAGCATCAACCAGATGTAGTATTTCCAGCTGGCTCCGAGACATCATTTCCAATCCTCACCTAACTTCCAATTCCCAACCTGCCTATCACTGTACAAGACACAATCCAGCATTAAAATTTAATCCCTCTGCTGGTCAGATTTTCACTGTATGTGCCACTAAGTTCTAAGACAATTTTTCCACTCACATTAGGTCCAATTCACTCCCTAAAACTAATGAGGCTGATTGTTAGTTTGTTTGGTAATGTTATCTTCAGGTCACATGCACCCCACTGCACATGAGACATGGCAGAAGCACAGAACCGGACCCAGCACAGTCTGAAGCAAACTTCAAGTGTACTTATTAAGGAAAATCCTGTGCAGCCTTGAACTGGAATAAGCTCATTTTGTTTGAAACTTCAAGGCATGTACATGCAAAATTCCACTAAGCCTTTACTAAGAGCATGTAAAATGTGATTTTCAAAAGCTCATGGCTTGGTCAAGCTGGGGTGTTTCATAAACTGCTGCAAAAATACACCTATACAGACCATGCTTTTTAGCAGACCCGTGTCTTGTGCTCTCTCTCCATACTGGCAATAGCAATTTCCAAATGTTTCATTATTTTGTTTCTGCTCTTCATTCCCACATCGGAAAACAAACAAACATCTAATCTCACCTTGACAATATGTGGGAGCAAATAAATTGATTATCTCAGTATTATTCAGGCTCAGTAAAATCTTCAAAGTAGAAAGGTCAGTCCAAAAGTTATCCTACACCTAAAGTCAGGTTTGCAAAGAAGAAATTGTAAACGAAATTAAGGAGAAAACCTACCTGAAAATGGGTTTACTTTACCTGTTACTACTGGTAGTACTCTATAGCTGAATGTGTGGGTTACTTTAGCATATAGATCTGATTATGAAAAAAACAATGACTCTGATTCAGCTTCCTTTATTTACCTAATTTTAAACTCTGCCTCACACTACACACCATAGTACTTAGTCCATTATCATATTCTGATTTACACAGACCTGGCATTCTGAGGGTTTTTTATGATCTGTTAAGAAAATGCCCCCTTTTTTTCTTCTATTACTAATTCTCAGTCTTCGCTTGCACACACCTGACCAGAATATACAACAGTGTCACAGGTAGGGTTATAAATGGAACTATCCCTTCTGGCAAAGGCAACTCTTGGAAGAATAATAACCTGTACACTGAATTCAAATATTTCCAAAGGACCCTTAGCTCCTTTATTCTGGATGGCATTACAGTTTATGCAGCCTACCACCCAAAGAGCCAAATAAAAGTAAAGGAGCTCATAAGTTTATTACTGTTGATCAGCACCTTAAACACATTATGTGTCCCAGCACGAGCGAGTTTTTCATTTAGAACAAGAAAAGGAGGTCTGTGTGATTTTTTTTTTCCATTTCCTCATTGTAGATATGCTGAGTTTTTTATTATTCATGCCAGTATGCTATTGATGCCTCTGCTGACTCCTAAAACATCTGTCCCACTGATCACAGTTCCTGGAGTGCAATGATATCAACCCATGCTGATAATCAGAGGACCCTCAATTAAGTACCTACAAGGCAATGAGTGGTAAACAAGAAAATGTACAAAAAGACAACAGATGAATTGTTCTCCATCCCAATTCACGGAAGTCATTAGAATTCTTTTTGCTTTAGATTTGAAATTCAAATTCCAGTGAAAGTCCATTAAATGTTCATAGCAATATAAAATCTGAAAAAAATCAATGTAAAAAAATTGTGCTGAAGACAGAAAATGCAAGGAGTTGAATGAGATATATACATCCTAGGTCATATGCCATGGTGATCTCTTTTTATAAAATGATACTCTTCTCTAACAACACCAATAATTACAGATCCACTGTTACCAGAATACTTTACTATGACTGGGAAAAAAACCCAAAAAACTGTCACAAAGTAATTGCATTAGACCTCATTGAAACCAGCCCTTGCTCACTTAGGAGAGCTGCCCTACATTTAAATTTTATGTGAATTTTACAACAGCAGCTTAAGTGCAAATCTATTACTTTAGAACAGGAGATGGAAAGTAAGCAGACTTTTGGATTCTGTCACTCTGATATATAACAATACATTTTGAGGTTATAACAGCAAGTAACAGGACTAATCATATAAATTATGCCAAATTATTAAATGAAACAGTAGAATGGTGTGACATATGCAGAGTTACCAACAGAGAAAGCTGACAAAGGACTTGGTGTTTGTGATGAATGACAAAGGCAATTGGTAAAGAAGTAGAAATGTAATGGACAGAAAACCCTTGGGAATTTTAATTTTCCTGAACAATGTACTAGATGTAGGAGACATGTTAATCTCTGTCACAATGCTGGGAGGGTGTGTGGGGAGAGGACACCCAAAAAGCCAAAAAATTGTAAGAGGGAAGATGTGTACAATACTCCAAGCTGAAATCTCATATGGTGTTGATGTATTTTATTATATTTTTTATATTTTATTTGATGTAGTCTTCCATCAGTCTTGGCATTAAATATGAAGGAACCAAATTGTAACTTTCCTTGTTTGACTCTGTCTTCGGATGAACTTATTTTCATAAAAATTGAGGAATTCAGAGTAATAGACAATTATCTAGTGTAAAATCCTCAAGTAGCTAGGAAAACAAGAAAGTGTTTGTTGCTTTTTCCATCATTGTCCCCTCATCTTTATCCCAGAACACTGTTAGTGTGACTCAGTGGTGCACTTGTATGAAACCATATGCTCAGAAGACCGAGGGCTGCTTCAGCCTGTCAAGAGCCAGACATATCACTGCTGGCATCTGCACCAGTTGTCAAACCCATGAGTATGAATGTCAGTGATCATTAGACTTATTTTCAGTCATCCAGTTATAGTGACATGACCTATAATTCTTTTCTGCTTCTGCGGGAGACAAGGACCAATAGTCTGACTCGCCCAATTTGAGAAGTAGTAGAATGTAGATAATATCCTCAGTTGCTATGACAGCATCCCAGGTAGCATGTGATCCCAGAGCCACAAAGCCTGATAATAGGACAGAGTCCAAGCTCTAAAAGTTAATGAAGATGCTCTTTTTTGCTTTCTGTACACATTTCTAAGCAGGAAGAGAGAAGAAGCTGCAGGAGCCTAGTACTAACCACCCTTCAAAAAATGTACTTTCTTCCAGGTGGTTTCTCATATATGCAAGAGAAAAAGTCAAGATGCCAGAGGCAGCTGGAGAGCCTGAGAGCATCCCCCACTCCTTGTGTTCATAGGAAGTACTGTTGTGATCATTCTTGGAAGGAGTAAGAGAAATATTTTCTTGATCTATTTTTTATCACATGGCTGCTATCAAAAAAACCAGTCAGAAGTTATGCACTAACAAGTATCACTTTCCAATAATAATATGAGATGCAATCAAAGCTGTAAATCTGATACTCTATCTTCTAGTTCTGCAAACAGTGTCCTTTTGCAATATTGAGTGGGAGCATTTCTCCTTCTCTGTGAACACCATATGTTGTATTTGAACCTTTCTTTTCAATGCAACTGCACTAATTTTGTGAGAGTTCACTGGTTCTTAAAATAAACCAAAAGGCATTTGTTTATTTATCCAAGAAATATAGCAATTTACATCCTAGCACTTCCTAGAAATTTCTAATGCATAAATAAAAATATTACCACATTTACCTAAATATCTATTAATATTAAATTGTTAATACCAACATAAATTATTACATATACTTATATAAAGGTATCTACATATAGAGTTCTTTATTCAGAGGAAAAATTATTCTTAAATGTCTATTTTCACAGTCCTTTCCTAATGATAGCACTACAAGTGACACCATCTACTCAGGAAAGATGATGTTACCCTTCCAAAGGAAATGGACCTTTTATATGAGCATTTATTTCCACTCTGGTCATCAGGCCACTGCTTAACAGTTTGTTGCACTGTAATCTGCAGCATGACCATTCATATAATTACTGCTGAAACTGATATTAATCTACTCATAAAGGGCAACTTAAGGGTCAATTGACAGCAGTGGAAAGCACTTGGTATGGAAAATGTGCTGCAGACTTGGTTTCATCTGCTCCTACTGATTTCAACAGTCTGCACGACTTCACTTCTGAGTGCATAAAAACACAGACCCCAAAACTGGGTCAAATCACACCTGCATAGTACCTGTGATGAATATCTTCATCATTGCTAAAGGTGGGAGACAGGGTCTGAGCTATCCCTCATATCCCAGCCACGTGGAGTCCCAGACTGACACATCACCAGGACACACAACTCCCCAGACAAATCACTCCTGCCCAGAACCTCCCTCTGCACTTGACTTTCCTGATCTCCCCTAGGTTTCAACATTTACAATTTATTTATATGCTAATTGTGGTGTACAGTTTAAATCTGTGAAGACTGTTGGACAAGCAGTAATACAACATTCACTAGGAAACTTCTGAAACATGCACACAAAGGCATGCATACACTTTTCCTTGGAAGGTACAGGTCCTTAGGAAAACAATTAAAAAATCATAGGTTTTTTGAAGGGGAGAGGGACATCTTTGTGAAAAGGTAGCCCTAGAAAAGTCGATTCCACTCTTTTGTTATAAGCCACAATTCTGGCACAGTGCTTGCTGTGCAGAAGGTACACAACTGTAAAAATGAGCCACAAATAGGTTTACATGATCCTAAACACATATTTATATTGCCCACTCTTCAGGTCTCAAATGGGAATGTGGTAAAGAATGACTGAATGCCTCACCTCGTGTCACTTTTTACTTCTCTCTTGCAAGTGAAAAAGGCCAACAGACCTTTCTGAACTGCTCAGTCTGCTTCCCTTAATTATAACCCACACTAACTTTCACAAATTAAACACTATTTATACAACCCAGTGACATGCAAAATTAATAGTTGTATTCCTCAAACCAGGATACAAGGAACTTTTTAATTTCTCTATGAATAAACACACAACTAAAATATTAAAAGAGTTATGGAAAAACCCTGCCTCACACGGAAGTCAGTCATGTCAGCTACATTTGTTAAAGTGTAGTTTTCAACATTCACTTGATATCCAGCAAGTAATGTCACTTTATGTAGCAACAGGACATGAAAAGAAGGACACGGTTTCACCACAATCGAGAGACCAGCAGAAGCCCCCAGAAGGAGCCCCGTTTATTATGGATACACAATTTATAGGGTTTGCAAATTGAGAGAGGATTGAGAGATGAAATCCCACTTCTCAACCAGACTGGCTAGGTGACCAGTCCCATCAGATTCCCTTCTCCAAGAAGGAATGTAAACAAAGCCAGTGTTTTTAGTACAATGTGTGAGAAAATCTGACTTGAGAATATAAACTTTTCAGAAGGCTTTCAAAAACAGGGTGACAACTTGAAATGCTTTTCAAAAGCACTAATTATTTTTCTGAAATGCATATCTGCGATTGTAAGATTTTGCTTAAGCTTAAGTAACATTAATCTTCCCTTTAAGACTTAACACAAACTAGAATTGAAAATCCAAAATTTTGATTAAACATTTTTGCTATGATTATATGGTAATAAGATTGAGTGCAATAAGATATTAAGCTAATTTAGTTCTTTCAACTAGTTTTCAAGAGATAGAGGGTAGGGACACATCTGAGTGCTGTTCCTATACAATCATAAATCATGTGAACTGGTATTTAATGATTCACATTTTCCATTCTTTCCAAATTCTGCATCTCCACAGTCAATTTTAGAGACATAATTACCTTTTATTACTTGCATTAACAAATTAAAACTTCAGCAAAATTTACTAGAAAATTACCTTTTCTAGTTGTGTACCAGATCAAACAGGTTTTTTTTTGTTTTGTGGTTATGTATTGACTCTAAGTTATTTCTATTATTCTTCTTCCCTCTTTACTTCAAAGTATATTTTGGCAATTGCAAGCCCGTCCAATTGTAAGAGGAATAGAACATTGTAATAAATAATGTCAATCTATAAGGCCTTCCAAGTTTCTTCATAAAGTACAGAATATTTTTACTTATTGAATGAGAAAATAAGCAGCTTTATGATTTATTATCAAATGGCAGGGAAGGGAGAACCTACTTCATTTTCAGAAGGTATCATTTGCTATATTCTGGCATACTACTTCAGATAGCATTACAAGAACATTTCTTTCATCATATAACATTGCCTAAAGTACAGATTTTGTGCTAGGCTTTGTTACAGCACAGAGCTGTACATTATTTTAGCTGGCTGCCTATAGATTGTCTGACTTTTACCTTTTTATATCGTACTGTAACACCCCAATGCCAAGATTTTCAAGCTCCACCCAGCTTCATTGGTCAATATTTATTTTCTGCTCTGGTTTCTTGTTTTTATTTTCATTAGAATTATTTTCCTAAACCTGTACTTCATTCCTTGTGAAGCAAGCCTCTGTTTTCCATTCCTGCTCTCTGCATTTCTCAAACCATTATGATGCCTACAGTAGTTCTGAAAGCTGGGTTTTTTCTTTAGTGATGTGTTCTGTAGTGGTTTGTTGTTTTTATTTTTGCTACATCACTAGGCAGGGCCACTGAGCTTCTTATTAGTGCCAGTCCTATGGTTTATAGTGGTTTATAGGTGTAAATAAGCATGAAATGCAGATATGTTCCAAAGTGTCATTCCTATTGGTTTTGTACTGGAGTTATTCCTTGTCCTAGTCTTTGCCCAACCAGTACAAGCTGAGTGTGTTGAGAGCAGAAAGCAGCGTGTGCACTCCCATCTCTGCAGAGCCCTCCTGTGACACAGGAGCACAGAATGTCTGAGCCTGGAAGGCACCTCTAGAGACTGTCCAGTCCAGTCTCCTGCTCCAAGCACACTGCTCAGGGCCAGGGTGTTGAGTATCTCAAAGGATGGAGACTTGACAAAGCCTTGGGGCAATTTGTGCCAGACTTTGACTACTTAAACACTAAAAAAGTTCCCTCTTACTTTTATGTAGAATCATGCCCATCATTCTCTCACTGGGCTTCCGTGTCTGGCTCTGTTGTTCATATTTCCTCCTCAATCAGGTGTTTATGTACATGGATAACACCAAGCAAAAAATAGAAGGTATTCCTAAATAAATAAATATTTGTATTTGGAAAACATTGAAACAAAACCCTTACATTATTCTACATTTCTCAAAACAAAATTGAGATGTTCACCAGGTAAATTCTGATACTAAACAACACCTCCAAAACAATAATTTTGTATCTATAGATTTAAAGGTGGCTTTTTTCATTGGGTTTTGATCTATTCTTGGTAGAACTAAAATCAAATAATTAAGAATCTGTCTCTCATCTGGTGCAAATTAACCAAATTTAATGGGAATTAATATGAATGCAAACTGGCAAGCAAACAATGACTTAGAATCTAGCTATTAACTTTGATTAAAACTGCTCTGTTTGGCAGTTCATCACCCAGCCAATTATCAGAAAAATTAATTATGTCCTGAAAATCATATTGGAGATGTATTGAAATACAATATAAAAATTGTCAGAATTATTTCATCTTCCTTTTGTAGTACGTGCCACTTGAATTATTATCTATTTTTAAATTCCTTCTTGTCACTTCGCAGAGTTTTAAATTTCTCCTAGGATTTTGGTCATTCTGACACAAACCTGGTCTTTAAAAAACGGTAGCTTCAGTTTGGAGACCACATATTTTAGTTATTAAAAGGTAATCAGAAAGCAAATACTCTGTCCATCCTATCCAGCCATTAAAGCAAGAAATATAACAAGCTAGAGAACAGAACAACAAATCCACAGTAGAGTAAAAATCTATTTAACTCATTTATGACCAGATTTTATTACTTTTGGCCATGTGTTATCATTATCCCCTTAAGTACTTATATGAGAATTAAAAAAACACTATTTATAATAGCAATTTACTTAAACATTTCTAAAGCTCAGGGTTGCATAATAAATGCAACAAAATCTACAAATACAGTCTTGTCATCTCCTTAAAGGTGTTATTGCCACTTTTAAAGTGTGAAGGTATAATGCATAGATTAAGAATAACCTGATTTTCACATGAGCTCAGAACAGACCACAGTTGTAATACAGATGGTTGACATCTTTTCAGATCCATTTGAACACTGAGAGTTTTCTAAAGATTAAAAAAGGGAATCACCATCAGTAAAGAAAAAAGATTGCTTATATTTTCTACTGTCTATACAGTAATTAGACCAGATATTATAGCAGTAACAAAAACACAAGTCATTAAATTCAAAAAATTTTTATTCCTCAAGAATGCAAATTGCTTTTTAATTTCCTGACCTTATAGCATAAGAGGATGATTAACATATCATAATCTCATGGAATGGATAGGTTAAATACACAATTACAAATACCCTGCACAGCAAAATACTATGCAGTAAATGTACTGAGTATTCTGAAAATAGGAAGCTGACTTTTTAAACACAACAAGAAAAAGAAGATATAAAATTTGGGGTTACAAAGTTACTGGGGGAAAAAAAATGCATACATCTCTTAAGCAAGACTACTTCCTGACACCAAATATCTACCTGGTAAAAGTTACAGCAGTCTTCAACTACACTGAAACATACACAAATTACCTCTTACTTCTAAAGATGTTTCAACAGCCTTATTTTATCTATAAAGGCGTGTGTGTCTGAGGCTGACAAATCCTTCCTGTGCTACTCACAGAGAAGGAAATTGCTCCTGAGCACCCTGCACAGGCTCTGCACAGGAGTGCTGTGTTTTGGAGTTGTGACCAAAGCAGCACCGATAGCACACCAGTGCTCCTGCTCCTGCTGAGCTGGGGCTGCACGAGGAGGTGTGAGGGGACACAGCAGGGACAGCTGACGCCAAGGTGGCCACAGGGATATCCCACAATACCTGATGGGAAGAACTGGGCAGGGGGTGTTTGTCAGGGAGGTAGCCATTATATTTGTTATATTTGCAATTCAGTTTGAGGTGCCAGTTTATGGCTAAAATAAATAGAGAAATAAACGTTGCAGCATATGCAAATATGCACAGAAATCCTACCAAATTAATCCAGNAATAAAATGTCATGGGGGGGTGGGGGGGGGGTGAAGATAGACATACATGCATGGGCATATTTTAATATATGCCATAAATATAAAAATATGCATATTATATATCCTTCCACTCACACCTATCATTTATTTTCATTTATTCTAATGACTATCATTTATTCTAATGACTATTACAGGAGAAAAGACTAGCATTTAAATCCCCTTTCTCCTATTTTTTGATCTTACATGAGAGCTCTTCCACCTGAGATCTAATGGCTGTCCTTTAAATGAGGACTATTAAATAAGCTTAATTCATATAAGAAACAAAACATAATTTACACCAAAAGTGCAGGCTGAGTTTATAACTCAATGGCATACTACTGGGAGTCTCAAAAAGTAGTAGTACTACTTAAAAGTAGTGACCCAGCTATAAAATCCAGCTATATACCTTTGCTTGGTAATAGGAAAAGTTTATGGGAAATAGGATGAGACCAAGGTCTACAGTGTATCTCAGTAAAATCTCAAAGTATCATTTACTTTGCCATGGTGCTTTTTGGTTAATTTTTGTGATATAGGCCTGTTTCTTCCTGTCCTATATTTAGACTGAAAACTCCATTCTGAGTATGTCAATATTGGTCAGAATTCAGCCCAGTAGTGACCTGGCTCAAAAGCTTCTTGTATTAATGCTGTACAGAGATATATCATAATTGTAAAATCCTATAGATGGAAATATGCATTAAGGCATCAAAAGTAGCAGAGACACATCTAGTTACTTGAATAATTGTAGCATACCTTTTAAGTTTTCAAAAGTACTCAGTATTATTTTGAAAGATTTTTGAAGGTATAGGTTTGACCAAGAAATCCTTTTAAAATTAACCAGGTAGACTGTGAAGGAAGAATAACCAGATTAAAAGCAAAGAAAGAAACTATTTGTAAGCCTGTTACTGAGAACACAAGCAAAATAAAAGGTTATGAAACAGATAAGCACTGAACACCCAGCTGGAATATAAATGAACCCTTAGCTCTCCACTGAGTGCAGTCCCTCTTCTATTCCCCCTCCACATTGCACTGCTTACTCAGTGTTTTGTTTGCACTGATTCCTGTGAGCCAAATATACTACAAATAACCTTAACCTTTCTCAGCACAATCTATACATACCTCTTGCTATATTATGCCTTAAAGGAAATTTAGAGTATCACTGTTGTACATCATTAATGTGCACAGAGGTTTTCCTTCTTTGATCAATGAAACAAATAATGTAAAGAAAGGAAAGCAAATCTGTAACTACACAAAGTTTACTAAAAAAAGTCAGTACAGTTACATTCTGAACATAGAAAGTCAATGGACTTGCATGTTAGGTGAATAGTAAATGGAGCAGTCAGCAGAAAGTATAAAATGGGTCCTGAGGCCCATTACAGAAAATATTAAATTATCGAGTCATAATAATCAGAGCTCGGATAAAATTAATATTGGCTATTGTTTTTCACAGGTACAAGCAAGATTGTATCTGTTCATGATCATTCCTTCCAGCAGATCTGCCCAGAGCACGAAGTCCAGGCTCATGGGAACCAGACCTTCAGGCTGCCAGCAAAAGATCTGCCCATCTTCACTGAGCCTTCACTGAGCCACTACCTGGGATGAGGCAGGAGCTGCCTCTCTGCTGAGGACAACATCTGTCCCAGCAGATAAGCAGAGACCCAGCCTCAGAGCCCACACCATCAGACTCCTGTGGTCTGAGGGTAGCAGGGCCCTGAAAGGAGCATGGCAGGAAGAGGTAGAACAAGGACACACATTAATAATTG
>VZTR01007041.1:47333-81505 GCA_013400775.1 Chaetops frenatus | reverse complement strand
CCCGAACAATAGTGAAACAACTTCTCGATGAGAACTGCACAGGCAAAATACTGCAAATTTGTCTTGATATATTTATGTAAGACAGATGTTAGCTGCACAGCAGTTGACTTTCTTTAAGTTGATAGATAGAGTAGGACTTTGGAAACCCCATCTCCTCGATTCCCTAACAGTCCTGTGAGTTCACAGTTGTGAAGTAACTACTGCTTGGCTTTAGCATTTTACCAAAACACCCATCTATCTCTCCTTTCTGTATTTGACTCACAAGAGACTTCCCTACTGCCTCTTTCCAGGAACACCTTCTCCATGCACAAAGACAATTTTGTCCAGCCTTCAAAGGTAGGTATCTACCTCCCCTCAGTCTTCTGTGTTGTCTCTTTCCTTTATCCCCTCTGAGACAGTGGACATCAAGAAACAGTGTGTTCATCTTTTTGTTTTGGAGTATGTATTTCTTTCTTTTCTGCCTCCATTCTACACCACTAAACAGAAACAAAATCTTTTTTTTCATTGACATCCAGGTTCTGTCCTTTCTTGTCTTACACAAGACTAACAATTCAGGACTCTAACCTACTTCTCAATGCACCAAGCTGTTCTTCCTTCCTCTTATTTTTCCACCTCAGTTCTCTTTTGCAGATACATCTTCCTGAAGAATGGAAGCAAAAAGCAGGCATGCAAGTATCTCTGAGGGATGAATTAAGCTCACTTGCATTCCATTATAGTCTTGATTGCACACTTTGCACAGAGAGATGTAACCTTTACGAATCCATTTCTAAATTTTCTAGAATGATAAAATTCTATCCAGCTTACTGAAATCATCTAGATGGGGATCCCTGTGACCCAGTCCTTTAAATATCTGATTGCCTCTCCACAGCTTCCTCATTCTCTTTGCCTGGCTACAGCCTAGTATTACAGGAAAATGCTGTATAAGGGGCGATAGAGGTTTCAAATAAAAACATGCAAATCGTGCACAATTTGTCTAAATATGCTTATGCAGGCCAGATGCAATCTGCAGCTGCAGCACAATCCTGTTTATATTCTTGACGGGTAGAGTTTACAGTCAAAAAGTTCAGCAATATTCTCAAAACGTAGCACAGGCCTCACTATGTCCTCATCAACAATCCCTTCACAGCCTACATAGCTCTCTTGTGTAGAAATAGTAAACAATTTTAAATGAAATACAAATGTTCCATTTCGCAGATCAGAGTGCTCCAAGTCAATATGAAACTAAGCACGCTTTATTTAGCCGTTATTTACACATACAGCTTCAAGAACAATCAAATGGTCTCTCGAAGGCAAGGGGCTAAGGAAGCTGTTCTGTACTTTCCACACTACACGATCAACAGCTATGGAGCTCCTTTGAGAGGAGTGCTGACTCTCTTGGAATGACCAAGGTGGCACAAGACAGCTCAGAAAAGGGACATTTTGCCCTGGTGATCTATTGAATATCTGTTTAGCTCCACAGTGTTAAGTCTCTGTCTTGCCAAGATGAAATATGGGATCCCTTCCATCTAAGTCATCCTCAGGGTCAGCACTCTCAGAAGATCAATCCTTGATTCATCACCAGCCAACTACCTGGAAGGCAGAACATTATGCAGCCCTCCACATCTTTTCCTCCACTGTGATGCCACTCTGACCTCGGCCTCGTAGAGTTTCAGACAGCTCTTTTAAGGTTCTTTCTTGATACAGACTTTCCTTATATGTTATAGTAAACCTTGCATTTTCTTCTAGCCCTACTCTGCCATCCTCAGGCTTCCTTAAAGCTGACTTTACTGTGCTCTGATTCTTTAAATTATGTATATTTTTAAGATGTAGTACCCTTTGCTTCTCCTTCAGTCACATCACTCACTCCCTCCTGTTCATACACATATTTAAGTTCAACTGAAGTCACAAGAACATTTAGCATGCTTGCATGGGAAAAATCACATTTCACTTAAATCACAGAATCATGATTTACTAAGGCAGCTTTATAAACTCCAATCAAATAAAAATTACTGTGTCTAGGGTTCCTTAATTATTAATTTTCATGCTATGTGAAAGAAAATAAATCAGAACGCTAAAGATTTTAATGCTGTTGAAGAGAAACATTTCTGCAAACAGTGGTTGAGTACACTGACAAGATCAATAGCTTTAAGTAATTGTGATATTCAGTGGAAAAAACATTACACTGAACACAAGACAAAGAAACAGGGGATTTGATTCCTCTTATGGTCTAAATATGAAAAGAAATTCTAGACTTCATTTTGCTGACTGAGGCATTTCTTTTTCCCTCTTTTTAAAACAACAAATGTAACAAAATAAAGCACATAACACTTAAGTACAATTTCCTAACTTTGAAGATGCTTAAGAAACAAAAATCAAAGTAACTGATTAATCAATCAAGTCATGAGATTAGCATTTTAGGCCCTTTTCCTGACAAAATAAAATCATTAGATCCTTAGAAAACTTTGAATTTTTTTAGTTTTTAATTATTTTTTTTTTTACAAACTACACATTCATAAAGCGTATGAACAAGATTGGTAGATATGTTTCATTTGAAGTCTGGAATGAAAAGCCTCATTAAAATCATAAAGAGTCTTCTGCTTAGAGATCAGAAACTATCATCTAGAAATGAATTCCTATTAAGGAATATATCATTTTGTGTTTCTAAAAAGATTACTTATAGTGTCATGCGTACCATCTGTGGCAGCTTGTTTCCCCATTACAGCAAAGAACCAGGAGAGTAAACTGAACATCATCTGTCCAAAAGGAAAAACTGAAATGGCCAGTAGGTCTTCAACTGCATGCTGTGGAGGTATATTTAACTGCATTTCTAAAGTGAAAAACAAAACAACTGTTTGGATGAACCAACTTTCACTTCTGTCACTCAGTCACTATTAAAGCCTTTATGTCCCACAAGAAATACAATACACACAGGGAGCAGGAGGCAAGGGAAAACCTACGGCAGCACAGCAGGAAATATTGCAATAATAAAGGGGTTAGGTGGTATAGACATTAAGACAAAATCTAGTGTGCTCTTTTTACTATAACTGGGTCGTTGTCGAGAAATTGCTGATGTTAGGATTTCTTGTCATGAATAATACGAACAACTCTGCCAGAATGTGCAAGTCATAATAGACCAGGCACACAGAAAATCTTATGAATGACGGTAACATTTGAAGCTCACTGTAATGTTACTAGATATGCCCTCTAACTGATGCTATATTTAGTAGCAGTTAAACTTCCTTGGCCTCAAACCCACTGGTTCTCATGGAACTAGAAAGCAGAGGTGTTTTAAGTTCAGCAGAGCGTGCTACTGCTGATATTCAGTGGCTCTGCTGCTTCACTGTAAAGTATTAGGTGGAACAAATAATCTCAAAATATGATCAGGAGTCTGTACGACCAATTTTTCCATGACTCTTGCATTTTAAAACATTTAGTATAAATAAGAAAAAAAATGTGGAATACAGTATTCTACTTCATAATTACTTAAATAATAATTAAAAAACCATATTCATAGATTTAAAAATATGGTGATTACTTATCCATAAGGACAACATTCATTATAAACATACAGCTTAAGAAGTGTAAGAGGGGAAAATTTCTAAGATTTCACTAAGGTTAAAGCTATAAGTAAATTAAACATATAAAAGTTCTGTCTCTAAATATCATTTGGCATAAGGATGTCTGATAAATCTCATTGACTTTACATTTCCTAAACTCTTGTGAAATTTATAGTCCTATACATTTCTTAACTTCCTCACAAAGTCTCCAACAACTTTTAATCTTCATAAACACAAAAGGACAGACTACAATTTACCAGATAACATACTGTAGATGGAGACAACACAAGGGAAAGCATGTACCTGCTACTTCAGCTTTGCATCTGTCCTGTAACTGTCAAGAACAATGCTCCAGGTCAAGAGGAACCCCTCAGTGGAACTCAGATCTGCTTCCTGTCTTTTCTCACCTTGCTGCCTTCATCATATTGTTAATATTGTGTTTATGAACTAAAATTTATACCTAAGTTAAATAATCAACATCTTATATGAAGGCTGATTGTGATAACAAATATAATAAGTTATTATAGGTATTAACACATCACTGATCTTGGCTACTTCACTAATACTGCAGAGAAGATTTTTTTAAAATGTCAGCTGTTCCTCTTGCTGCTAAGAAGAGTAGCCTCTTTCTCTTAATAAAAAAAAAAAATTACTAAATGATACAAACTCTCAACAGGATGAATAAGGTAAAATTCCTTTGCACATGGAATTCCTGGCACAGATTTTATCTTCTTCCATTCCACTGGAGAAAGCTAAGAGTATATGATCTCCAAACAGAATATCTGTACTTCTGGAGGCAGTGTCAAGGACACTGGAAGTGCAGTTTTAGTTGTTTAAGGATTTCTAATGAGATTTATGAGTGGTTCAGCCTCTACAGCAATTTTTTCATGTTTGTGTCCATCTTCATCTCCAGAAGCAACAAAAAGCTAATACATGATGAACAGAAAAGCATGAGGCTTTGAGATGGCAGTTCCTCCAGCCTGGATCCCTGTTAAAACTGAGGCAAGTGATGAGAAGGGACAGGGCAAGATGAGGAAAGGATCACAATAGTTTAACTTTCTAAAGTAAATAAAGGAGAGCAGAAAAACAGGGTTTTTTCCTTTCTAGTTCTATTCTAACTTGGGCATAGAAACTTAGCAGAGATTTCCTGACAACACTGATTGTCAGAAAGCTGGTGACAGAAAATGTTTCTGTGGAGTCGAGATAGGTGCAGATGTTGGATGATCTAAAGCTTCAGCCTGGTCATAGTCATCCACAAAGACAGCCAGAGTCCACATACTGCCCACTAATATCAAGGCTGTGTACAAAGCAGTTGTTAAAAACCACTGGTAAAAACTTTATTGATTGCTTTACAGTCCCTACTGGGATGTGCAATATGGTGGTTACTTTGCTACTATTAGCCAGACCAAGGTCACCACATTTACTGCATTATAACCACAACTTTTATCACAACACAGGCCTTGGCCTCTTAGCTAAATGATTTTGTCAGAAAGGAAGACAAATTCTTGTGGTTAATGCTGTACAAAAAACTTCAAAGGTTGGTAAAATGACAAAGAAGAAACACTAAGCAAATGAGTAATTAAATCAANTACATATGTAGCAGAATTTCAGCAAGTTATTCAAAACAGAAGCAAAATCTGTGAGAAGCGGATGTATGTGATATTACCAATTACAATCTTCTGGCATCCAAAATCATAATATCTCTATTCCTTTCTACCCTTATGTGGAAAAAAATGAATTTGACAAAAATTATGTATTGACAATAATGTATACTACCATATCAGGATAGTTTAAAAATCTGATGACTACCACATGCTTCTGCACAACTCAAGTCCAGATCTCACAGATTCTACCCAGAGATATTCAAGGCTGCCATTTGGATGTACAGACAGGCTAATCCTGCACATGCATCCTGCTACTGCCATATAAAATGCAAGCTGCACTAAGTGCCAAAAATGGGGGCTTAACCCATAAGTTTTCTCAGAATATGCTTAACACAAACTGATAGAATTGGGTTTCTCACAAAAAGCAATTATGGCTGCCATTTTCTCTTAAAAACAGGGGCCCCCCTTATTATGTTGTAGCCTAGAGATTAAGTTACATTCATCCAAAACGTGAGAGACTGAGCTTGAGCTCCTTCTATTGCTAGAGGCAATGCAAATCTACATTACTGGCTACACAGAAGTTAGACTTCAAAAAAACCATTACTTTGCAAAAGGCATGGTCATTTATTAAACCACTCTAACCTGATCAAATTCACCCCATACTCAATGTCCATCAATGAAATTGCAATGGCATGCTAACCAGAGTACTTAACATAATGTGAAGGTGTTTTACTGCTTTCTGCACAATATAATTTCTCATTCTGTCCTGAGACATGGAGCTTTGAGTAAATAGTCAGCATTTTGGAAGATGAGGCTGGAAAATTAGAATCTATGAAAAAACATCAGGAGGACTCTATTCACCCATAAATAATTCCAGCTAATTTAACAGTTGTTATGCTGTCCATAAGTACAAAAATGCAAAAGTCTGTACTCACCTGTTCTACCAAACCTTTTTTTTTTTTTTAATGTGTAAAGAGAAGAAAAGAAAAAGAAATCAAATAAATCAAGAAAATGTATCCAAGACAGAATATATTTTCAGTAAAACACCATTAATCTTCCTTAAATGCATGCTGGATGTAGCAGCAATGTCTTAGCTGTTTTCTGATTAATCAAGACTAAGAAACCATCTAGCCAGTCACTGCTAGTGGCCAAAACTAAAGGCAGAGAAGAAAATAGAGATAACATCAAGCAGGAAAAGAATGAGAGGAAGATATGAGCAATCCCTGGTATCAACACAGGCTGGGGGATGAACAGATCCTGCAGAGAAGGATTTGGGGGTGCTGGTGGGTGAGACACTGGACATTAGACAGCAATGGGCACTTGCAGCCCAGAATTCAACTGTATCCTGGGCTGCATCAAAAGAAACATGGCCAGGAGGGGAAGGGGAAGGGGAAGGGAACTTCTCTGCAAATCATTACAACTGATGAATCTGTAAAAAGTTGTGCCTAAAAGTCGTTTTAGTCTTGCCACAGGTCGTTGTTACCAGGGAGAACTAATCAAATAGATACTAAGCTAAAATAATTTTAAAACTCTACCAAAATGAGGTAAACAAAGAGACTTTTGGTATGAAAAAGACATATACTTTGAATAATCAATACAACAATTTATAAAATGCTGTTACGGAAGAAATAGAAGTATATTAATAAATACATACCTGTGGTGGGTTGCCCCTGACTGAATGCCAGGTGCCCACCAAAGTCACTCTATCTCTTACCTCCTCAGCTGGGAAGGTGAGATAAATTTAATGAAAGTCTCATGGGTCGAGATAAGTTTAGGGAAAGATCACTCACCAGTTAACTGTCATGGGCAAAACAAACTCGAGTTGGGGAAATTAGCTTAATTTATTACCAATTGTATCAGAGAAATGTAATGAGAAATAAAGCCAAATCTTAAAAACACCTTCCCCCACACACTTTCCTTCTCCCTGGGCTCAGCTCTACTCTCAGGTTCTCTAACTCCTCTCACAGCAGCCTAGCGGGACAAGCAATAGGGGCTGCAGTCAGTTCATCACATGTCTCTGCTGCTCCTGCCTCCTCAGAGGAAGGACTCCTCACACTCTTCCCCTGCTCCAGAAGGGGTCACTCCTGTGGGATACAGTCTATCAGGAACTGCCTGCTCCAGCATGGCTTCCCGGCAGGGTCACAGCTCCTGTAAGTGAAGCTGCTCCACTGTGCGCTTCTCTCTCCATGCAGACACAGGTCCTGCCAGGAGCCTACTCCAGCATGGGCTTCACATGGANTCCTTCTTCACTGACCTTGGTGTCTGTAGAGTTGTTTTTCTCACATCCTCACCTCTCTCTGCCAGCTGCTGTTGCACAGCATTTTTTCCCCCTACTTCTTATATATATATATATATATATATATAATCCTAGAGGTGCTACCACTGTCCCCAATGGGCTTGGCCGTGGCCTGTGGTGGGTCCACCTTGGAGCCAGCTGGCACCGGCTCAACTGGACATGGGGCATGCTGCTGGCAGCTTCTCACAGAAGTCACTCCTGTGCCACTGTGCTACCAAAACCTTGGCCTGCAAAGTCAATGCAAAATCTGTATTAAAAATCATGCAATTTAACATAAGAATGTCACTGCTGCTGTGCCCAAATGCTCCCTGTTAAGAAGCTGCACAGACTCTGACAGGGTGATCTGAACCCGTTCCCCAAATCCACATACCATTCAAGAAGTTGCCTGTGATCCACACGAGGTAATATATTTCCCATGTAACTCACAGCTCCCGGGAAGGACCATCCTGAGGCATAAGCATCTGATGTTTGCCCAGAGCTATGAGCCGAGGGGGAGAGGGCAGTGGGCGCTGGCGAGTGGCTGCTGCTGGACAGCTCCCTCGGGGGAAGGGAGCCTCCTCATCTCGCACCACCTCGGCAACCCAGCCTTTTTGTCATTTCACCTTTTGGATGCATCCTACTCTAGATAGTGCAGAGAAACAGGTCTGTTTTTGTACTTATTTGAGGAAAATAAAATACCAGAACACTTGGTCTTTACCTGCTTTTGTAGGACAGGAGGGAAGCACTGGATCTCCTCAGCAATTCATGAAGGCTGGTAATGTGAATGAAGTGCACTATCTACAGGCAACATCTGTACCTTCTTTCATGCTTATTTTTGATAACAACTACCATTTTCACGTGCAAGCAAGGTATAATCTCTTCCCAATCTCTGTTAGAGATTTTCTGAGCTCATGGTAAGAAAAGAAAAAAAAAAGCTAAATAATTTCGCAAACAAAAAAGACCTTAATTCTGAACTTGTAAGAGAGTCTCAGATTACTGACAGTTATGACTGAAGGAAATATACAGTTCAGTGCTTTTCAAATAAATTGATATGTAGTCCTGAAACAGTCCTATATGTCAAATGGCAGGTTGGACACAGGGAATTGACTGTAAAATCAACATCTCAGTGCAGTTCCTGTAAATGCTAACAATAATATCTTCAAAAGGTGCACACACATATATGGATGTTCATAGAGAAATTATATATAGGCATTTTAAAGATGCCAGTGCATATTTCAAATATCTATTTAAAATAGCATCTGATGAAAATTACCTTTAATGCTCTGTAATTAAATACAATACCTAAATGCTTATGTATAGACATCCACAAGGAAGTAGACAGATACAAATGGATTTACTAATCTTTGTGTTCATATAAAGACTGACAATTATATCAGAGTATCTAAAAGGAAGTCAGAGAATAAAACTGCATTATTCCATCACCATGCTATTTAACATGGCAGTATATAGATAAAGGAAAAAAAAATGCAGAGTATTTTAGATGTTCCTCTAACATCCTTTATCTTAACTCTAAACTATAGCTTTCCTAATTTATTTAGTAAACTGTTATGTTTAAGATTTAAAATTATCTTAGCAACTCTTCTGTTTTGTCTCCACTTAAGAAAGCTATTTTTACATATTTTTATGCTCAGGAATGCTTGTTTTAATTTATTCACACATACTTGAGACTAAATAATCTATGACCTAACTGTTTGTTTTCTGAACTTTTATAAGGAAGAGGACAAATATCCATCATGAAGAATGCAAAATACTCCCTCACAAGACCAAAGCAACAGTGCATGAAATTGAACTCAAAAAGAGCTTCCATTCTGTGTGACTTCTTGGCTGACACAATTTAGATATTTATAGCTTTACGAATATGCCACTGGAAAAGAACTTAAAGCTTTTTCTAGCTAGGAAGGATTAATGAACATGTGCACCTGGTAATTACAGCACTCCATCTTTCTCAAAGCCCTCACATTGCCTCAATGGCAGAAACTGTAATGAAAAGCCATTGAAAATATCAATCTGCAATTCCATAAGTCATTTAATTATTAAAATATATAATCTCTTTTCATACTTTCTATGAACTATGCTAACAGTGGTATGCAAAAAATCATACTTTCTGCTTCATGATATTACCTGGAACACCTCTTTTCAAATGAAAAATTCATCTTATATCATCTTGGACTTTAACTTACTCTAGACTCAGATTGGAAAATGCATGGTAATGACTATCAAGTACTTCCATAAGAAACAGCAGAAAAAAAAATACTGGCCTGGGGTAACACATGCAGTTCTAAGAAGACAAAAATTACAGAATAAATTTCAAGAGAAATTAACTAGAAAAGAAATGTTTAAAGATTGGGGAAAACAAGCATTCTGTACTTTTTTTCTTAAAGAAGATTTTCAGAGTTATTGTCAGGTGGAAACTTTTTAAGAAGTAATGCATGCTGCCACAAACGTTTGTCTAATATGCATACCACTAGAAATCTACAGTAGCAGGGGTACTGTTTGATTGTTAAAACACTACCTGAATAAACTTGAAAAACACTATGTACTTCATGTTCTGTTTTGAGATTAAAAAATACTGAAAAAACTTGGAAAATATCACAAAACAAAAGCCACTTTATCATCAAAGTAATAAACCCTCTAACAGTCTTTGTGCATCAATATTCGAATTTTCTCATGTTATTCTGATATTTGATATAATATTAACCTGAAACAGCCAGATACATGAAGGGATGAAGCAGACCACCCAAAAGTAAAAACAGCATTACTAATACAGGTTATTTTAAGCAGAAAACCTCAACTGCTTTACAAGTGAAATTAAATTTTAAAATACATTTTAGTGAAGTTCTTAGCTGTTAAAACATTTGAATGAAAGTCAATTATAACCTAAATCCACAGACATCTATATGGCTCTAAAAGTAGTGTTTTAAAAGATATTTAAGAACAGTATGAGATCTGAGCATCAAAAATGGCCTTTTATTGTTAAAACATACTGTTCCTTGGTGGATTATAGAAAAAGAAAAGGCTCCAATAGAGAAAAGCGTGCATGAAATGCTCTCTCAAGAGTATTCAACCAAACTGACTGCAATAAGGGGACTTCAAAAAGCAGCAAGAGAAGAGATGTTCAAAGCACCTTGCAGCTTTGGGCTGCTGGCCTCTACTGCTGTTTTTAATACACTTAGGTTTAACTTGGAGCGGATAAATAATTGACAGAGGTATTTTCAGACAGCTTTGATCACCGCACCGTTTGTCACAAGCTCCAAAGTAGTCACTGCGATAACACTTAATCTGGGGCTTCTTATTTCAAGTACAAAAGCATCCCCTCCCACCTACTGCTCACAGACTCCTGCATCAGACCAGGAGACTTAAGATGCAGCCTGCACAGCACTAACACGCCACGCTCTCCACCGGCAGATTCCCTCTCCAGCACGTCTATTTTCGCATCCTTACCTTTAAAAGGCTGTCCAGAACCTGCTAAGTTCCCCCAGACGGTTTTAGTTCAGAGCATCCAGCAGTGCATCCGCACAAAGCTTTGCCATTGCGAGTGTGAAGAGAGAGAGCTGCTGGGATGCTGAATGGCACATCAGCCAACTTTGTGTGTATCCGCGGCTCCCTGAAAAAGCTGGACTGAAATTCCCCTCGCCTGCGGATTGGATTCAACAGCACACTCTAACTGTGGGAGAGACCAAGGATTTCACAGGGAAAAGGGGAGAAGCAGGAGGGAGAAGAGGGGGCGCATCTGAAGAGAGAAGAAAAATCCTGTCCTGGATACTGGATAGGTCTTGGCTGTGAAATACAAGCTTCTCTTCAGAGTCCCACAAATACTTGCAAAACTACTCTTCTGTAATGTTTTCACTGCACTATGTACCATAGGATGCCATCAGTCTAACAGCTGATATTTCAATATAGAACGTGTTAACTATTTGCCTAACTAATACATTAGGGAATAACATGAGCATTTCAGCCTTCATGCTAAAATCATAGAAAGAAAGTGTAATATGTGAACAAAACTAATTTTATATCTAGTTAGATTATAATTTTCCTAATTTTCTGCAGACTGTTTGTATACTCTTTTAGATTCAACTAACTGTAAAAAAAATATATTTCTTTCTTCCCAGTTACATACAGATACTGAAGTTCCCATATAATGGGCCATCAGTGTAGATTGTTTCACCTGCATTACTTATCCAGTCCTTGTAGAAAATCTATAACACTAAGTCCCAGCTTTACACGTTATGTGCTACAGCCAGTCTAGAGTGAATCAGTTTGCAGAGATGCTACTGGCACATTACACCTGCTTTAAATGTTCTTTACCAGAACAGTGCTTACACTATTCTGATGAATCTGTCTAAAATGAAACATTTTTATCTGTTATAGCTAATGATGTACACATGATACACAATAAAAATTAAACTTTATGTATCTGGGAAGATTGGGGGTTTTTTCCCTGCAAATGTGCCCTTTACCATTTTAGGAATACCATACAATACATGTTTTATCATATAGTCTTTCTCAGACCATAGTAGTGTATAAATTTATTTCTGCTTGCTGACAATGAAAATACCATTTTCTAGTGGCTCTACTCTTTTGGCACTGGCACAGCAATTTGAGAGAAGTAAAAGTGCCAGGAAGATAAGAGGCCAGATGTACCATAGAGGTGATGACCTCATCTGCCAGAAAAAAAAATAAAAAAATTGGCATATAGTTTAAATAGCACAGATTATTTCAAGCAGTACGTTTTTTAGTGAGGTCGGGTGAGGAGGAACACCTCAACACCCTCCAAAGTCATAGGACCCATTAATACAAATAAGACACATAATAAGGGTCAAGCAGGAAAAAGGACCACCTAGGTAAAGGACATGGCTCTCAACTTTATCTATTCAGTGTATTTTTTTCTTTACAAACATTGTATCTGTCTAAACGTTAAGGAGTTCACATGCTAAATTTCATTACCAATTATGAGGCGTTAAATTGGCCTGTATAGGTTTTTCAGCTCCTACTGACCTCATCAAACAGCTGTGATTTCTAAGCAATCAGTCTCTAATGAGTTTAGAAACAATAAAGAGAAGTTAAAACACCAGATGTATTTCATTTATCTTTAAAGAAAAAATTAACTCTCTTAAGATGTACATCTTGAAAACTTTAATATGTACAAAATGTTCCTTGGTTTTGCATTTTTGGCTAATGCGTGGAGGAATCATCCTTTAGTGACTGAAAAGGAAAAACAATACTTATGTTCTGCCCGTGTTCTTTTAATATAGTTATTGTCTTATCAGCACTCAAACGCACTCCTGTGAACAGCTCTGGAAAACTATCTATAAGGCTGAAATACCTTAGCTCTTTCAATCTTGTCTTGGTTTTATTATCTTATAATACAAACATCTGTAATGTACTGAAAATTATATTGCAAATTTTAAAACCAGGTAAAACCTGTGCACCTAATGAGAGGAACATCTCAGAGAAAGAGCTGAAATGCACAGTGTAGCTATTAATTGGAAGGGAAAAAATACTATACACTCATCACAAGTAAAGCTTAAAATAGTGCTAGAATATTTTACCTTAAAGAAGCAGATTTTTGTCAGTAATTGTTAAATTGGTTAAGATTACCAAAACAAATAGATTAATAAATAAGTTACTATATTAAATACTTAAATACATTAATTGAGGGGTAGAATACAGGCTCATTGAAGGGGTTATGAAAAGAAGATAATTCTTAGCTGCAAGTTCAGTGATTAAAGTATTTAGCATTTAAGGGCAGCCAGTCCATCACCTTTCCAGTGCACAAACCTCACTTAAAGCAAAAGAGCCTTTACAGAGACACTTTAAATGGTTTGTTTGTTTATGTTTGATGACTTTTTAAGTAAGCAGGAAACCAGATAACCTCTTTGCAAACAATTCATTATGTAGCTGCTACAATACTAAAGCACTATTTCAGGCATTCAGGAATCACACTGCACACACATTTCATGTGCACTTAGCAATCTCTTTTGTTTCCTATGCAGAAATATTGCACACACATATTAAATATACATTTGTCTTTCCTTTTGACTCTAGTGTACAGGGACCGAATGTAAAGAAACCTCCTTGCAAAAAGATTCAAGTGTTAATCCCAGTTTTGATTTACACTACACCCTAAAGTAGTTTTACTTTTCCCCCGACATTTTGCAGCCTTTCAGTGAAGCTAACACTCCCCATCTCCCCAATCATTGTTCTTTCAGAAAACCAGAGGACTAGACCCTGGAAAACAAAAGTCACTAAAATGACCCCACTGATTGCAACTATCAAGGAGTTACACAGAGATAAAATGGTTTCTAAGTTATCTAAGCTTGAGTGTGTGGAGAACAAACTTTGATTTAGCAAATGAATAGGAATTCAAGAGAGAGATGTGGCTGTGTTTGCCATAAACTCTCCTACAACAGTCAGGAGGCTGCATATTCAAACAGATGTAGATAATCCCCAGCAGATTGTAGATAAAGTGGAAAACAATTCATCTGAATGTGAAAGGAAGCACATCACTTACAGAGGGTCCGTATGAGAGCGTTTTATGGCCAGACAAACCCCGGAAGAGTTTCCTCATTGCTCTTGGATCATCAGTTAGAACTTCTCTGTAAGGAATGTACAAGCGTCCTTGCCCTGATTACTGACACTTATGTTTGTGACCATACTGGAGATTACATTCTGCACATTAACCACAAGTCTGCAGTGTGATTTGGGTACCCAAAACCAGGAGAAGTCACAAAAACTCTAGGGAGTGACTGTTACTAAATGAGATTGCCAGATGTATCAGCTTTCAAATTTTTGATTCACTGTCCTGCTGAGCCTGACATCTTTTGGTCAGGCAGGTGTCATAATAGGAATGCAGAAGAAAAAATAATTATTTCAGCAGCATTAAAAGGACTGTATCTTAAAGACAGTTTTCTTTTTTTTTTTTTTTTTTTTTTACAAAAACAGCACAGAAAGGGACAGACAGAAGGAGCACTTTATAGATAGGTTTTTTATTCACCTAGGTTATTTCCAGGAGGTATTAAGAATCCACAGGTAAAGGAGACATAGAGGATCTAAAAAGGGCTCCTTTCTATTACCAGCTTTTTATTCTTACTGTTAAAAATGCTGCCATTTTGGCTTTAAGCACTCTTGTGATTACTTGGCCATGGATTCTTGAAAACAGAAACTTCACAAAAGATGCAGTCACACTTGAAGTTGGCATAGTTTATAGGCTATAGTAGCATGGAGGATAATGGTACTATTACCATTAAGAATTCTAGGACCCTCAGGGCTCATAACCCTCTTTATCCTTTATGCTTTTAGAACTTAAGTTCATGTTTTCTACTTCCCATGACTGTGAGAATTCAGGAGCTAACACTGTTAGGGAAAAAGGCCCTGCTGCTGCAGCACAAAATCAAGTATTGCAAGTATTGCAAGGACATAACTAAGAATAAAAAATTAAATTAAGAGCAAAAGAATGAAAAAGATAACCTTCAGTCAACCCTGAAAAGGTGAACATCCCCTCACAGCACTGGTCTCTGTTCAGGATTGTATAACACATCTGCAGGAGGTAGTGATTCCCCATCCCTCCCTCCCATGTGTGCCAAGAAAACACAGGAGGCAAGCTCCTTTTTATTGGTTTTTTTTTACAGACTGGTTACCTACTGTGAAGTAGATATTTCCAGTTTCCAGCTATTAGGCAAAAAAAGGTCTAGTTATAATCCACTGTAAGCTTTCCTGACAATGCAGAATTTTTTGAACCTTGAGCAGGAGGTGCTGAAGAGGAACAGGATTTACTATGAACTCCTGATTTACTCACCTCCACTCCTGTTTTCATCTTGTTCATTTTAAGTGACTTTTTTTGTGGAGGAAAGTCAAGAGATTAACCTTAGGCTTTGTACACCCTCCTTTAGAACTACACCCGTATCTACCAGCTGTATCAGATCATCCAGATGACCTTAGAGGCTCACTTAAGACCTTAGAGACTTACTAGATACCATTAAAAAATGTGCTTAAATTACATGGAGACTTTTTATTTGTACCATTTGTCAAGAACCGTTCCACATCTCCACTACGCTGTGTGGCCCTAGGGTGGAAGTCCTTGCCTAGCAGGTGAGATATTCTGGAGGTCTTCATGAAGTTGAAATAAGTAAAAAAACTCAAAAACTCTTGGGTGAGCTCTCGTGCTGAATCACTCACTCAAAAGTACAATTTGTTTTTTTGATTTCACGTTTCATTTTTCTTTTTAAATAGCAGAGGTTTCAAGCAAGCTGTTTTGTTACTGTCAGGGAAAACACCTTGGATTACAAATACCTGTTTAATTTTTTTTTTAAATTTATATTAAAAAGAGTATATTAAGGCATATTAGTATAACCTACCCATAAAAAGTTATTAGCAAAGTTCTAAAGGGATAGAGATGTAAGAAATTCCTTAACACTGACAAAATCAAAGTTGAACACAGAAAGGAGTGGAAACTGCTCTTTCACCTATAACAAAAAATACTGCCTGTAACTGCTAGGGCACCTGCTGTGCTATCAGCACTGTCGATCTCTCTGCCAATACACTGCCTGTTTCTTCTGATGTGGCTGCCATCCCCTGCCTTCAGCTCTTGGCATGTGCACAGATTACTTCTGGATGCACTAGTGAGTTTATCTCTAAAATTTGCTTTGACTAACACATTGGAAAAATAATACTGCAATAGTGTGCAATGCTTTTTCTTTCCAGGCAAATTAATTAATTTGCCAGAAGCCTGTGTTTGGAGTCCTACAGATGTAAAGGGAACAGGGATGCTTGAGACATGTTCTCTCTGTTGGTATCACCAATACTGATCACCTGCCTTGTTGGCTGCAAAAAGTGACTGTTCACCTGACAGTTACCAGGGAGGAGGAGGAATTCTCATCCTGCAGTTCACATCATCACATCTCAGTCGGTTGGATTGGGCTTGTCTACACAGGACATCAGACATGAGATTTTATAGATGAATAAATTCTTAGCAAAAAATTTATTAAAAGATGGCAACTTGCCATGACAATAATTGCTTTATTCTCATCATCCACTAAATATAAAAAAAGTTTAATTTTTATCTTCAAATTAAAATTATCATTATTACAATTGAGAGAAAAAAAAAGGTCAATAATTTTTTGCTGCTTACTATTTTTAAACCAATTGCCATATATCTTGAAAAAAATTATGCAGTGCATTACAGCAAGGTTGTCAGCTACATTAAACACTGTGAATAGTTTCAGTAGCTCTAATATATAAATTTACATATATCATCCTACCACTGAAGAGCATGTTTTAGAACTAATATTTGATTTTGTTCCTTCTGCACATCTTGTGTTTCCATTCAAGATGAAATTTAGCATGAGAAATTGTCCTGTGATGAAAAAGAACATCACTCAAAGTGTGCACACCAGTTAGAAACATGAATTTATTCTACTTCAAAGAAATGCATGTTCTATTTAGACTTGTATTTTATCACACTGGGTTTGAATCTTAAATATTCATTTTGATTATGTATTATTTCACTGATTTATTCCTTCATTAATTCAATCCTATAGTAATGTGATCAACTTCAATGGATATATTTAAACTGCTACATCTTATCTTTTTGTGCTACACCAAATTCCTCCATCAAAATAGTTAATTAAGGAAGAAAACCAAATTTTTCTTAATCTCACACTAATGCATAATTTTTTCCTTGAGAAAAAATACAACTTAATTATGAAAATGAATTCATGAACTATATGAAGACATGTGAGTTATATTAGAAATGAGCATAGCAAATGAAAAGTCGACACAGTATTCATGTTTGATTTAATACATCAAAAGTGAAGCAAGAGTGTGTCTAGAGAGCTCACTGGTCATATCATCTGACAGATATGTAATACCCTAATGAGTGCTGATGAGAAGATAAAATGAGATATACCTGTTTTTCTACTTAATGCTTTGTGAAGTCTGTTTGTATGTATTAATTTGGTGTCTCAGATACAAAGGCAGTGTAATACAAAAGAACTTGGGACCTCCAAATTTTTTCTCCTCAACAAGATTTTTTTCTGAGGCTTAGGGCAGAATCATTTATTCTATTCCTGATTTTCAAAGAATCTGAAGGAGTCAAGTTCTCTTATCTTGGTGGAATTGATGATCCTTTAGCCCCTTGTTTCTTGGATGACTTTGAAAATCCTACGTCCTTTTCCTGATTATCTGTCTATTGAAGAGAACATAAAATTTACTTATCTGGGGTATTCAATATAAAAAATGTGCACACATTGCTGAAAGATGACAGTGATGTGAATATGATCAAAGGGAAACATGGGGTTAGATTCAGGAATAAGGCAGTGATAATTTAACTGCCTTCAGCAGAGGTAAGATTGAATAAAAAAACCCCTGCTTTTTTATTAGCAAAAAAAACGAGGAGAGTACAAGGCTTACAGTGAATACAGTGTCATTCAAATTAGACATCTAAGTCAATGATGNTTTCTTTCTTCTCTTTCTTTTCCAAAAGAGAAAGTCACCAACAACAGCAAGAAGACAGTAAAAGCAGCTACAGCATCTCCACATTTTCAGGAGCACAAAGTATTATCATGTTCTATTTGTGTCATAGCTGTGGCCAGTGTGACAGGCTGGAATACTACAAGGATAGGGAATCACTGAAAACTGGTATTTTATTTCACAAAGGAAAAAAAAAAAGACAGCCCATACTTAGTAAGTCCTATTTCTGTTCTCAGTCTAAGTAACTTATATATTAATGACAGAGGATTTCATGCATAGCTTATGCCAACTACTTTTTAAACAATTGAAAATATCTATGATTGAAAACAATTAAAGTTACCAATTAAAAACACCCCTAAGACTTCTGTTGATTTACAGTTATTCAATATAGATTTCTTATATGACCATCAGTTTCTGTATTTGGAATCTTTTCTGCCTCCTTCTAATGAAATAAACATCAACTACATTTTTCTTTGTCCCCAAAAATGGAAATAAAACACTTAGAGTAGAAAATTATTAGCAATGTCATCTAATTGTTTTCTTCTTGTTTGTCTTTATTACTTGTCAAAGCTTAGAATTGGGCTTGTGAAGGTGTATATCTAAAAAGCTAAATAAAATCATTGTGCATAGTGTTAATATTATGAAGTTGAATAAAAAAATAGATAGCATCTCAATTAATTGTTGCAGGCTTGAACAGAAGTCATAATAGGGATAGAATGCTGCCACAACTTGGCTAGATAATACTGCTGCAGATAATAGACAGTTTTATCCATCTTAGGAAAGCTGAAAAAGCATCTTCAAGGTCAAACATAAACCTGATGTCATATCACTTATACTGCTATGTCAGAAAATGATACATCACAGTTATAAATTTATTAGTGTGAATAAAACCTTATGTGCTATTTGCCTTTTTGAAACCAATATTGAAACATTAACTCCTAAATCCTCAAAACACCCTAGAAAGATTATTAGGTATAATACAGTAGAAGAGGTCATGGAATTAAAATAAAAAGGAGGAAATTAAATTCACATTTATAGGAAAAAAACTACATAAAAACTGAGTTAGATTAAATATTTTCCATGTTTCTTGTGTATATGCAGTCTGTAAGGACACAATGAAAAATTTTCGTTAGATCAAAACAGCAAAAGAAGAATGCGGATGGAACATAAATTCCAAATACCTTGGGACCCACTATTACTGAAAATAACTTCACTGTCTTTTACATGCAGGATTAAAGACACCAATGAAGATCATAAAATTAAACCTAAAAATGACTTATGATTCAGTTGAAGACCTCTGTTCTTTTAGACTAAAACACTGCTGTTCTCTACCTTTATATCTTGGGCAGACTTTTTAATGACAGCTAGTTAGGAATTTCATCCAATAAGGGTCAAAAGACATCCCAGATGATAAACTACAAGTATTATCTTCCCCCCACCCCATCTCCTCCAGTTTTAAAGGCACATCTTTTTTCTCAATTCTGCCTCAATTTCAGCAGTAGGGTAGGGTTAGTTATGTGGTGTCCAGATCTGCTTCACTCCAAACTTTCCATTAGTCCTACACCCCATAAGTCAGAAGTCAGCAATCATCTAATAACGGTTCCCAATGATACAATAGAAGAATTTTTTAACAAAGTAAAAAAATAGCAGAAAAGAGAAAACTGGATACATTTTGAAAAATTCAGAAACTTTTACACACTCCCCAACAGCATGGAGAAGCTGACACAGATATCCCTTTTATGCAATGTAATCACCATTTATTAACTCTGCCCCAATTAAATCAGGACCAGCTCCACACTATTAAAACTATCAAGCCCAAAACTGCCAGGTGGTCATTTGGGTCACATCACTTATATTGACAACATATTTTTTATAATCACAACATACTTTAAACCTTGTTAGATTAATATTTTTAAAAAAATTGTTAGCTATATTTTATGATGACTGCACTACACAGTAATTAGAACTTAGCTCTATTATCTAATACCTTTTTAGAAGGAAAATTGTGAGCAATCTAAAGTCCATGTCAAGTATGTGTCATGAATAGCCAAGCTTACTTATGTGTAAGTATGAAAGTGTCACGGACTTGAGCATAAAGCATAGGCATAAAGCCCTCTGACCTTAGGCCATTAAGTGAGCAGATCCTTTAGACATTTGAAACTTAACAGAAGGTGTCAAGCAGGAAGAGTAACATATCTCCTATCAGTAGGGAAATAGCTGATTAAATTTGAGTATGTGTAAAAAGTGCATGCCTTACATTGATTACCTTATCTCTTCATATAAATACNTGTCCTTCAAACCAGGACATCACCTCATATTAGATAAATATAACCAGGTTTATAAAACTAGAGTGTTTCTTCCAAAACAACAATAAAGAAAGATGAAGTCTATTTCTGTTCTCAAGTCTGGTTTGGATGAAACACTCACTAGGACTAAGCCAGATATGATTGTTAGGAGACCTTTTCTTCTCAAAACTAGGTATTATAAAAAGGATAGTATGCATGGGATAAAACAGGCTCCAGTGTAAGTTGCTGCAGACTATAAAAACAAATAATTTAAAAGCACATTTAGCATTAGAATTAAAAAATTAGAAATAAGGAAAATTTAAAATACTTGCAATCTGCCTTGCTTCTTCATACCTCTTTCCTGTCTTTATAGCTCATTCTTGAATCTATTCAACCTAAAGACCTCCTGCAGAAAATTTATGAATCATTCATTTAAATGGATAGGTCCCAACAACCAGAAATAATAAAATTTGTTTGCTGACCTCCTGCCTAGGGTCTAAAAGGAAAAAAAGAAAATACAGCTTTAGCTATTCAAGTTGAAGCTGGCTTCAACAAGCATAGACATTTATAAACTAGGGATATCTGAAGAGATAAAGTTTAACTAATTGCATCTAATAATTAGACTGAATTAGACAAAATATTCATCATTCAATGTCATAGGAGTAGTATGCAGGAAAGCTATGGAAAGACCTTTCTGATCTTCAGATAGGAAAACAGCCATTTCCAACTGACAGGATTAATTTAAGAAAGAAGAAATCCTGGACACAGACTCACTTGTAATCCAATTTTTGCCATGTCTCTCAAGTTCTTATAGTCCACACCCCTTCTGTTGGTAACACCAACTGAAGGATGCAGTTTTGCACAGAACAGGAAAATCTCTCCCTCACTGGGGGTAGGTTGACNAATGTCTTAGACTATATAGCTTTTCACAACCATAAAATTTGGCAAAGTGAGAATCTCATACTTATATTCACTGTATCATGGTCACAATCAGGCTCTGTAAATAGTTTTCAAAATGAGACCTTTTAGGTGGTAGTCATCATTCTTACTATCAAGTTTCCTGGCAACTGAGTATCTGTGTTCCCATTAAATTCAAGATGCTTCAGAAAGTATTACACTTCACCCTTTNAAGGAATTTACCTTCCCCCTTTTTTTTTTTTTTTTTTTTTTTTTTTTTTGTTCTCTAAATAGATACCTAATAATAAACATTGTCTGAAGGGAATAAGGGGACTTTCTTATTTTTTTTAAATTTCCATTAAGGTCAATAGTTCACTACTTCTATCACTGCAGACCTGCCCTACAAGTCTGTACAACAAAACTATGACAACCAAGGCTGTGGAAAAAGGGAAAAAAAAGAGAGAAAGAAAAAACCATAATCATCCATCTGTCAAACTTTAAAATTGATTAAGGATGATAGCATGGAAATAAACGAAGACTAGTTTCTACCATCAGTATTTTTGTCAAAGTCCTGCTTTGCTTAGCCCTGGTTATTTGAAACTCTAATGCAAGATATGGAGACAGACTGCCCCAAAAATAATATTTCCTTTATAGATGGCTGCAATAAATATTGCAAAAAAGTTCCTGAAACTTTTGCAAAAAATCCTTGCAAAAATACATGACTTATTTTCTTCAAAACAAGGAAATTCCGTGATCCATGTCTGCAAAGTATCAGCCATGGTAGAAATAGGACTTTTCTAGGAGAATAAAGAAAGAAAAAAATGAAAAAGCAAATCTGACACAGGAGTTACTGGAAGTTGACTTCTTTAGAGATGTGCCTTCTTAACACGTCACTGTCTCATTTCAAAGCCACCTGTTTGCCTTTCCATAAAAGTCTTACTTTTATGAAAGCCTACAGTTTAAAATTAGTTTTAATACATCTCAGAATTACTGTTTAACTGGAAAATGTTTTTCAAAAAGATAAACAATAAATGAAATCTCCATAGACAAATTCTCCATTTTTGTTTAGAAAAAAAATCTCAGTTCTACATTTTATCTCATGAGCTTTTTTTGATAGACCATGTGTTTCTCACACTGAAAGAGCCTACATTTGATAAACTGACCATAATAGTAATTTATGGAAGTACATGGATGAGTTGCAGTGATAGGTGATGGTTCATATTTTACTTTTGATGCCTCAATTCACACCATGTAAATACTTTGATGTCCAGTGGTAGGACACAGGACCAATTCTCTCAAAACTCCAGTCATCCAGTGTAGGATAGATTGTGGAGATCAGATCACTAGATAAATTTCTGTCCCATAGAAATGGCATGTCTTGACATCTCATTTATGAGTGCACGTGAAGAAACCATATAAAAGAAGGAAAAAAAATGTAAATGTTCTTCCTGGGTAGAAGGAACATATGAAATGAAATAAGAGAGCTAAGAGCCTCTAAAAAAATAGATGTATATGTGTATGCACATATATATTTCCTGTACAGATAATCATGTTCACTCAGAAATCTACTGTGAAGTAGAACTCCATGAAGTAGAATGGTACAGTAGATGGCAACCAGCAACCAAACATGGAAACAAAAAGTACACACACTGACACAATACAGCAGCAGCAAAGGACAGCCCAATAGTGTTGATGGCTTTTGCAACTGTCCAGAGATTGTTCTGCTTCAAATATCACAGTTGAATTAGCATTTACTTCAACCTCAGCTGCTTTGGGTTTTGTCAGGGAATGCATTTAATTTAAAATAAAACTTGCTTTTCTTAGATTTTCCCAGTTATGGGTGATTTTACTTGTTTTTTCCTTGATCTGCATGAAAAGTTACAGGGATGCCATTTAATAGCTACAATGGAAAAAAAAAGTGCATTCTTAGATGCTTTCTGAAAGGTGCATTGTCCTAACTCTCAGAAATCATCCAATCATGTGCATGCTGAAACACACAAATATCACAGGGAAAAGTTAAACATTTGAACATAACATATTGTTACACTTTAAGACATTATTTCCATATCATAAATTTCATATCCTAAACTATCTTAGCCTTCTTTTCTGGCCTCTTCCACCATATTTTCTGCTTGGTTTGGTGCTGCGTGATTTTGAGTCACATCTGAGGATGTTCCCTTCCCATATTGTGTGTATCTTGCACAGCTTTCATTTCCAACAGAGCCTTGTAAAATTTCTTCAAAGAATGATTCATGCAAGGTAGAAAAAGTGCTACATTCACACGTGAAAATTGCACTACAGCATTGTTCTCCCAGGAGCCATAAACAGATCAGAGTCCAGTTTCTGCTATGGAAAAAGAACTGTGAACCTCACTGGGACTTTTAATCACAATATGCTGGCTCTGAATTGAAGATCCATTTTCTATCATGTCCCATTGGACTAACAAAAATCTGTTTGTTTATGGAAGTTAATTTTAAACTTTTAGCAGAGAAGAAATTATATTGGAGGTGTTGCCTAGCTTTCAATCAAGCTTGACCTTATTCCAGCAAAAAAAAAGGTGCATTGTTGTGCAGTGTTTTCAAATCAGTTTTTCTAAAACCATAGATACTATTAAACAATTTTTTTCTGTGTCCTAAGAATGTTAGGAAAGACCCTTACAGAACCAGGAATAATTTTATTCTGCACAGTGTTCTATGGACATAGGAAAAAGTGTAAATTAAATTCTCATCTGGTCATACTTTTCCTTCAATTGCTTCAGCTTGAGATCTGAATTGATAAAATCACTTAATTGCAAGAGAAAAGCAGTGAAGCCTCCAGAAACTTAATTCTTCAGCATTGATTTTATTTAAACAGAATACCATTCAAAAAATCTGACAAAATACCACTCACAATCTCACTCCATTTATCAGAGAGGCCATTGAGATTTTTCTAATGGAAAAAAATAAAATTGAGATGGTATAAAACACAGTAAAGAATCTCTAAGCTCTCTGTGTGACTTTCTGACCTTTGGGTAAGTCTTGAATAAAAAAGTTCTGGAGCTAGAGTATACTTAAATTAGGACTTTTTTTGACTATAGACAACAGGTTAATAAGATAGGAGACAATACTACAAATTTCTACATTTTCCCTGAATATTTTTCTCTTCATTATGACATCTGGACAATTTTTATATACTTAATAGAACATGGCAGCTGAATTCTGACTCACACTAGGACTGCAAACATTGGAGGGCTGGAAATATGGAATGGAGAGGAGCAGTTTCCCTCTTCTGACAGAAGGGCAATCTGACTGATACTGGTCATTGTTCTGAATGACTTTAATGATAATGACATTATATTAGGAATAATGTTAGGTTAAATCATGGTTATAGCTGAAGTGGTAATTTGGTAATAATTCCATGCAGAAAAGGTATATTCTTGAGCTGTGTTACAACCTCATATTCATCCAAATACAGTAATTTATGCTGAAATATGCATCTTAGTTACTGCTTGCTAAACCCTAATTGGTACTTGTCCTGACCTGTCATTCTTCAAAAACTGATATATTAGATTTATATATTCATATATATGTGTGAGAATCACTGGTACATGTCCTCATGTCACACAGCTGAGATCTGATTTCCTCACTGCTATAATGAAAGCTGTGAAAGACTGAATTTATTAGAATGCAAGGGTCATTTGCCTTGGCTTTTCTTTGTTGTCAGAAACTTAAAACCTGTATTACACAGATCAATGGCAAGCAAATGACTTGAATTTCAGTTTCTAATATTTTGATTTTTCTGCTTTGTTACTTCTTATAGTCTCTTTGAGTTCTTTCCTATGTAAGTACTTAAATATCTAAGAAAACAACAGAAGTCAGACAACAAAAGGATAGAAAAATTTTAGAGATCTTAAAAAGATCTTTAAAATCATAGATACTTAAACCCAAAGATCTTAAGAACTATATAGTAACTGCACAAATCAAACTCAGAAAACCATGTAATAATGGAACAACAAAAGAAATAATTACTTAGTCTACTGTTATATTACTTTATCACTTGCTTAATGTGCCTAATTATTATGAAGCTATTACGGTATGACAGTCCAGTAATAGTCAAAATAATTACCTAGCCTGTTTATATAATTTCTAAGTTTATTCTGTCTTCATGAGATCAAGCATAGCTAACATGATTAATTTCTGCCTTCATGATAAACTGTCTCTGAGGTCAAGGGTGGTCAACAGATTTTAAATCAACATTATATAATAGCTGCTGATATTAACTTTAAAAGTAATTGCATCCCAATTGAAGTACTACTGACAGCATTATGAAGCAAAAGACAATCTAAGCACCTGATAATGTAATAAACCAACTTAATTAGGATTCTAAAATTCCAAACAATTTTGAATGACTCTCTTTTGCTGCCACAGAAAATACTGCCAAGACCAAATGGTAAAATGGGCAACATATTAGTTATTGTGAACAATTCTCAGGTCTACAATGCATAATAAGGTGCTGTGAGTTCTTCTATAGAGCTTATTTTGATTTTAAATGCAACTTAGAAAAACTTCCATATGAAAATGGAAATTTCTTTAATATGTTACATTTTAACTGATGCTTTATTTTCTGCATCAGCTATTACTCATAAGGACCCTTCAGAGACATGGCAAAAACTTTTACTATATTCTGAGCTTTTAGAAAGAGAATTTAAAGTTATATTCTAAGCTTCTCTCTATATTATTTCATGTTTGTATGCTGCTATTCTGTTTTTGGAGGAATGTGAACAATTTTAGAACATAAGTAAGAAATATGGAGTAGTATTTGCAGACATGCCTCTTATAAATATTCTGGTCATAAATGAACTTCAGAGAATGGTGCACATTTATATTATAATGTAATTCAAAATTTCTTTTTTTTTAAATGGGATCATACCAAACATAACTTCACTTGCTGTCTTTCCACTAATCGTAAAACTTAAACTCAGCTTATACATTCATACTAACTTTATTAAGTTCTCTTTTTCTTTTCTCCGGCAGCCATCTGCTTAATATAAAAATTTATACTTGCAGAAAAAGTATGCTTTTTTCAGATACCCATGTGAGTCAAGTAGACTAGGATGCTTTTAAAAATTTGAAAATTAGCCATATAGCCATGAGATAATTACATTTCATTAAAGTGATTTTTATTCCTAAATGTCTTATTCTTTCACTCATTCACTATCAGTATTACTGCAAATAATCCAACCATATCGGCAGGACAAAATATATTGTAATGCTTAATGTCTTTCTGTCAAAACACAAGATGTATGTAATTTTTCCTAATTAGGAAGATCGGATTAAGAACAAAAGTTGTATTCAAAAATTGTGTTCTGAAAATGCACTTAGGTTACCCTAAGGGTTGTGTTTGAAAACATCATGTCTTTAAAATGCATAAAGTCCACTGAGACCTCACTTGAAATAAATCAACTGGAAAAGAAGCAAACATAAATCTAGTCAAAGCATTAAGTATTATAACTAGATTAGTTATATGAATGGAATAAAAGGAAAATATTTGCTTTTAGAAATAACTTATCTGGGGAAATGAGGGTACAGCAATGTTCCTACTTGTTCCTTTCTGCTGCAACATGTTTACAATTCCATCTCAGTCCAGATTGATGGTTCAGTATCAAAATGAATTTGTTAATTTAAAAGTCTTAATTTTGTTCTTCATTTCCTAAAACTCACATTGACAGGAATTTAGGGGTTTTTTTTTGTTTGTTTGTTTGTTTGTTTGTTTGTTTGGGTTTTTTTTGTTTTTTTTTTAACTAGACATTGCTTTCATGTTGACTGGTCTCTAAGAATTTCAGGAAATCTGCTGGAGCCTAAGAGAAATGAAAATCTCTAAACAATCTGATTTAAAATTGTATTTAGGGAAAAAAGTAAATCAGTCCTTTATTCTTAAAGAATTTGAAGTCTAAAGGATAGATGACTGATGACCACATCAGTCTCAAGTGACAGAGAACTGTAGGTCTCTTAGTAAGCAAAGAGAAAATGAAGAAGCACATGCACCAGTACAATTGAAAGCACAGTTTGCCTCTAGGAATAAAGAAGGCAAAGCCTGCTCAAAGCCTTGAGCACTCCTATAATGAAAAAAAAAAACCAAAAAAACCCAGCCTACAACAATTCTGAAAAAGATGTGAAAGCAAGTGAATTGTGGACAGAAGAAAATGGTAAAGAATCAGCTATGCCTGGAGTTTTCATTGTGACACAGACAAAGGAGTTAGTAAAATTCTTTGAAGGCACATAAAGAAATAGGAAGTTTATGATTCGCCTGTGTTTTGCTCAAATATAGCTGTTACCTAAATTCTCTAACTACAGTACAAGATTTTGTAAAAGATGGATGATGTCAGGAATGTCAAATCATCTGCAAAATCATTATGTTTAACCATACACTAAATAGTACGGGAAAATGTGTTAATTTCTTTGTAAATACAATCAAACAGTGACTTTCAGTAAGTGAAAAAAAACCCCCAAACCAACCAACCAACCAACCACAACAACAAAACAACATGGTAAACTTTAATTTCAGTTTTAGCTTCATCATTTAAAAATAAATTGGAATTCTATACTAGAAAAACATAGTAACCAAGATGTAGCACTAGCAGCATTTCAAATATAAATGAAGTACAAATATCCATGAAAACCCATTACCTTTCTGTTTAATAAGAAACCTTTATCTATTAAAATGAAATATTCAACATATGTCATAGAACTGTCTACTAGACTTTGGGGATTCTAGAGAAACACAAAACATACTGTGGTGGTGCCTTTCCCTAGGCCTGCTCTGCCATTTCAGGTGCACCTGAGAGGCTTTTACCAAAACTTCTGAGTGCTGAAACATCCCTTGACCAGATCAGTTGTGGGGTGAAGCATCTCTGACCATACCAGGGGCTCTTCCATGATCCAGGTGGGAACAACAGTGAGTGTAACAGGAACATCAGCTGCCTGTCCAGGGTGAGGAACCATCAGTCATTCCCTGACAGCCTTGAAATATTTCCTATCTGAATCAACCCACATGGAAGGGTAGCATTTTTGCAGGAGTTCTAGGAAAAAAATACCAAATATTTTGGAAATTCCAGTAACAACTGATCTGAGGATGGAAATTTTGTAGATGACTAAAGCCAATCATCTTGTGACCCTGTGAACAGTGTTCCTGAGAGAGTCTCCTTGACCCCTGGGCTGCAGCACCTTTGAGTGAGATGTCTCTTGGAGCTCCAGAACCCTCACCTTTGCAACACTCAGAAGAGCATCCCTGATGATGAGGCTGACGCGCCCTCCTGCACCCCTACTCCTCGCGGTGCAACCCATGTCTTTTCAGGAATGTTAAGGGATTTGACCTGAACATTTCACTGAAATTAAGGGGAATTACCTTTATACATACAGATGTAGGTGTACACCTCTCTTTATGGGCAGGCATGTAAATTGATTTTGGTATGAATGTTATCATGAATCTGCAATTAGGTCATTGCCTAATTTATTTGTAATTAGGTCATTCCCTCAATTTGGTATCTGCTGATTAAGAATTTATGATTTTCAAATGGTTAAATTTCCTATGTTCCAAAAGCATGAAGTACTGCAGCAAAAAAGTCAAGTCACCATAATTAATTGTTAGATGGCTTTTCTATTAGTACTTTCAAAGCAAAACATGTACCGTTAGGGTCCTTAAATTTCTCTCCCTTCTAAAACAAACAAATGAACACAAAGATAATAACGTTTATCAGCCTAATTTCATTGACTTTCTGTTTTGCCTTGCTTATGGCAAGACTGCAGTATCATCAGCCATGTGTAACAGGAACCACTGCTGAAGGTATTACAACTAAAAAAGAGGTAATGAAGTAGGATAATGACAGTAAATTTAGAAAATACCAGGGCAGGCTTTATTTGAGGCAGTTTTACAAGGATGTTCCCAGGTGCACGAGCCCCTCTGAGTCTCTAAATCCTGTAACACTCAGAAGTAACATAAAGGCTAACAAAAAACTCTGAAAAAAAGTTCTTGTCAGTCATCATAAACAACATTGGTGTGTCTTCCAAAGATCAAAACAGTACATAAATATAACACAACTATGGGTCCAAATATGTTAGAGTGCCCACTCAAACTGAAGTATATAGCTTAAATTGTGAAATCCTTTAAGCTAACCACAGTAAGTATTTTTAGTCTATTCCTAACCTCTGTTCTGTATTGATCACAAATGCAAAGTTTGGCTTTGAGATCTAGAAAGAAAACGCAGCTAAAACTAAGGCCCTACTTCAACAGTCAATATGCAATTACAAACAATCTTTGCCTTGGAGCCTTTATAATCTAATAGAAAACATTACAGTACTTTGTGTTATTGGAGCAGTTCCTGAGATGTATTTTACTCTTGAACAACATCTACCAAATGCTCATTCATTCAGAGCATATGTTAATTTGTGCAAAGAATTCTGTTAGATTTCTTGACAAAAAAGCTCTCAAATAGTTCAGGTGAATTTAGAAAGAATCTCACTCTCTGGGAAGTTAAATAGACAAAATCAAATTATTTTGAGAGCTCTTTTTTTTTTTTTTTTTTTGCATTGAAGGCACAAGCAAAAGTCTTAAATACATTCATAACAAAATACTCATATGTGGTTTTTTTTCTTAAAGGAGTCAATTTTCTAAAATAACAGTTTTAAAACCATCACATAAACATCTATTAGCAAATCATACCATTAAACTCAATGATTTACATACAATGCACAGAACAGATCTTTTCCAACTCAGCTGTTAAGAACAGCTGTTAAAGGAAGAATGTCTTGTGCATTATCCTTCAGATTGGTGTAGTGCTTCTTGCAGAAGAACAGAAAGAAAATTTTTGTGATCAGAACCTTTAGTTCATCTTACAGCCTCCAGGAATAAACTGTGATGTAATAGGTCCACAAAGACTGGCAAATGAAACAATATTCCATTTTAATTTAAGACTGAACTTAAGTACTGACTGAACCATGGGACAGAGGATGAGCTTAATGAGAAATAAATAGCCAGATAATGTAGCAAGAATAACAATTTAAAAATCCCCAAAACAAAACAAAAAACCAACCAAAACCAAAAACCAAACCCAAACCAAACCAAAACAAGAAACTCCCACAAAAACAAAACAAAAAAATCCCAACCAAAACAAAGCAAAAAAACCCCAAAAAAGCAGTAGTTGTCATTACTATGTTTTTCTCACTAAGAGGGAGCAGAGAACCACCATGGCTTGCTATGGAAGGCAGTAGAACATAGTTATCAAATAAAGGAAAAAAAATAAATAAAGCTGATCACCTAATTTAAACAAAATAACCAGCACTTATTTCTAGCTTTCAGTAGAATAAAACTTGTATGAACTGTCTTATATAACACAGGTAAATAATAGTTCCCATTTCTACCACACTAATAGAAAATTAACATTCATAGAACCCTCAGCTCATCTTAGGACCCTGAAATTCAGAAACATTATTTTTACATACCAAGAATATTTCCTAAATATTTTAATTTGACTTCTAATGCCAAACCAGTAGTAGAACCTTGCCCAGTTTCAGTATATCTTTATAAATATTCTTTTAAACTACATTTCCAGAGAAATGACAAGTAATTGATTTTGACTGTCATCTTGTGGGGGATATGGTGAGACACTTCATAACACTGTGAAATTGAGAAATATTTGCCATTCTAATACAGTAATTGTGTCTTGGAAAAGCTGTTCAGAATATGTTCTCTTTCATTTCTTCTTTCCCTTCTAGCAGTTTTGACAGGACTGTCCCTTATGTACACCCAGGGTTTGCTGTCTTTATTTAAATAAGAAAAACAAAACTCAAGAAGCCATACTGAAATTAGCAAAATTCTGAGATATATACATCTAAAATTTAATATAGTCAGAGGATTAATAAAACAGTCTATTATACTCTTGTCCTGATCAGTGCATAAACTGGAACTTGCCACATCACAATACTTTACATATCCTTAAATCATTCAATGAAAATTGAAGCTTGTAAACAGCCTCAGTACGTTGGCAAAAAAAAATGTTTATTTCTCCTTTTAACTACAGAATAGAAGAATTGTTTGGATTTAGGACATATTCAGCAAAAGCAAAATACTTAGATCCATAAAATAAAAGACATTTTTTCCTATCATAGTCTTAATTCCATTGTGAAAAGTCAAACAGATTTTAAAAGTTGTGTACTTGCTATAGGGTTTTTTTTTTATCCATCAAAAGCTGATATTTTGAATGAGAAGCTACAGAATATCTGTATTGTGGTTATTTTTAGAACACTGAGAAGTACAATATTTGCCTTCTGTTGAAGTATAATAGAAAAAAAAAAAGATTGAGATAAAAAAATTCTCTCATAAATATCTAATGTTGTCCTGAACTGCTGCCATAATCTTCAGTAAAATAATATCACTTTTTTTTTTAGTTTGTAATTTTAGAAAGAAAATTAATTGCATACACTATTTGATGTGAGCAAAAAATGTGAAAACAAATGTCTCCCAGGAGATTTAAATAGCACAAAAGAAAGAAATAGCCTCTATCTAAAATATTTTCTTACAAGTAAGTAAATAAGTTGATAACTCTTTAACACAATATGTCAAATAGTTGTAAAGACAGCGCTTTTTGGAAAACAATTGCTCCAGTTTTTTGGATTTTTAAATTTCATATGATTGAGGTCTCTGAAATTTTGTACTATTTTTGACAGTGTAAGGGAGAGGCTGATCCTTTGCTGTCTGCTCTGCATAAACTCCAGGGGTTTCATAACACAGGTTTTTGTAATGCAGAGTGGTTCTTTTAAAACAGTTCATTTCTTGAAGCAACATAGCACTAACCTGCTGTCTTGTCCAGCATTATTACATGGCTTTACTTTATGGCTTTAGATGGCAATGAAAATCTGTATGCGATGGATAGAGTTTACAAAATCTGTTGGGATGAAATGTTCTAAATCAGATTATTAAAACTATCAATGAAAAGTGCAGCAAGACCTAGTTGTACTAATTTATAAAACTAATATGTATAGAAAGTTATTCCCCAAGAGCCTTACCCTTCTCTGATTGTTTCATGCAAGCATTTTTAGTGGCCAGACCCAGAGAGACTCCCAGGCTGACCAGTCATTGAGTGACAGAGTTCAAGTCTCATACGTTAACTTCACATCAACACCCACAGATTTAATATATGCCATAGTGATCTCTATGCAATGCAAGATGTAATTTTGGAAGACTTATGGAAGCAAACCAGATAAATTTTTTTGAGGCAAAAGAGCCAATACCATGCTCCTTCAAAGTAGCCATTCATTTAGTCACTCATTTCCTAAGACTTCCAAGATGTACTCAGATTAACCACTCTATTTATACCATGACAAAAGCATTAATAAATTTGACTCTGAAATGTATTGTCTGTACATGTTACTGATTAAAAATGTCCAGATTAGCCCTGACACTATGACAAATTCATTAATATGAAAAAAATTGCATCCGCCATTTCCTTTATTTTTTATACACAGACAAAAAAATGTTTGTGAAATAGGTATAGACCTCAGTCTCTTTCCCAGATCCTCATGTGCTAGCACTCACTTGAACTGGTGAGGATAAATTCCCCCAGACAGTGAACCAGTTCTAGCCAGGTACCATGAAGTTTGACTGATCCAGTCCTAAAACATTGCTTTCTCCAAGACAGAGGAAAGAAACCTGCATTTATTCATCCTTACTCATGTACAGAAATTATGCCACACTACATATGTGTTCTAGTAGCTATTTCAAAAATTTTCATAATGAAATGTTTGAAAAACACATCCTAATTAATTACTTGCAAGATTTAATTCAATTTTCAGAATAAACAATATCATGGTTTATATTAAAACCTAAATATAAGCCACAAATTGTCACCAAATGATGTGAGAGTAGGCAGAATCACATAAGTAACTTTAAATTTATTATTTCCCATAGCCTTCAGACATTTTAATGTCCTACTACCAGTGACAATAAATTAATTAGAAGCTTTTAACAGGATACTGTAAATTAGGCATTGTGTGCAGTAAAGAAGAATTAAATAACAGATTTCTTTGTGAAGAAATACTTCTTATGGCTTGAAATGATAAGAAAATATTTTTATTACAAATTTGGAATAAACTATTTTGGTATTTCATCACTTCCATTAGTAGCAGTAACAAAGGTCAGGAGTCTTTGAACAGTAAGAGAAAGGGTAAGATTTTATATATATAAAGAAATTAACTTGTAAAGATCACCGTAATATTTAGCTTAGTGTAAGGAAGAAGCAGTAACTATTTTACTAGGAATTAAGTGGAAAATAAGTCTTTCCATTGCTGATGGAACTTCAGTTGAGAAAGGCCCATTAATTTATTTTTAAGATGAGCTCAGACAAGAAAAAGAAGTGTTTTTCTCAGTTAGGGCCCAGTGTCACATGCAGAGCTCATGTCTATTTCTTGAAACAGTTCTGCTGAGACCTTAGAAGCTGGACAAAAGACTGAAATCCCTGGGATGTCTCTGAGCCTTTTCTTTCTTAGGGGCAGTAGCATTCTGCACTCAGAGGTGTGATACNGATGTGTGATTCTCAGCAGAAGTAAAGCCAGTGATCTTCTCTGAATAAATGATCCAGTTAATATGTAAGAACTGACAGCATTCACATATGCTGGCAATCATGTTTACACCATTTCAGTGCCCAGTTCTGAATATTTAGCCAAAGTACTAAATTTTTACTATGTAAAATTGTAAGGAGAACGTTTAAAAAATAAAATTAAACAAAATAAAATAAAGACTATAGAATCTCTTTTCAACATAATAGAAAGGGATAGTGTGCTTTTTTGTATTTATAAAATATTAGGCAATGATACATTCCTGTCAGGTATATATTCTTCCAGACATGTCCTAGCAATATGAAGGACATTTTAATATGTACCTTGATTGTTCTAATTAAATATTCTTCTAAAACAATGCTAAAATGGTTTCTAATTTATTCAAAAATCTGTCTTTTCACTCTCTTATAGAATCACTAAGCAGGGACAGACATCTCCCTGACCAGAGTATTTTGTTAGAGTTCTCCAAGTTTTCTGGCATTATGTCTTATCACCAAAAA
>VZTR01007041.1:29648-40502 GCA_013400775.1 Chaetops frenatus | reverse complement strand
AAAAAAAAAAAAAAAAGAGAACAGTGTTGGATATCTCAGGTTAAAATCGGTGTAATATTGATGGCACAATATATGAACACTTATAACAGTTATATCAAATAGCAATATGGCAGTACCCCTGAAGTGGTATTATCATTAGGCAAATGTATTGCAAATCACTGTTTTAGCAATTTGAAAATCCTTTTCAAGAAAATACAATGGTCTTCAACTGAATTTCCACATGCATTTTACAAAGGCACTCTTTATTAAAACCTTTTTTCTATGTTTCACTTTGAGTATTTTATAACAATAGTTATGCAAAAAAAAAAAAAAAAAAAAGAAAAAAGTCCTGAAATAAAAAGATGATTGAAAAAAAATAAAACATTAAAAAAATAGGGTTTTGAACAATAAACAAGGATGAAAAGTATTATTACCATGTCTGCAAGTCTACATTCCTCTACAAAAAGATCAGATAAGTACTTCCAGCACTTTGGGAAGATCTGACCTGTTTTTGTCTAGAGTGACTGATTGATCTTCTGCTTCAAGAACTGTTTGACTTGACCACTGCCAAATACTAAAGAAATGAAATGGAGACAGAATTATAAGGGGGTTTTTCAGATAGCCTACATCTTAAGAAATTCAGTTATCCTGTGTGTTACATTGGTGTGGAAATGTAATCATTAATCAGAGATTAGCCAGAATGTTTTGTTAGAAGATCATCATTAAATGTGCTACTATTGTTTAGTTTAATAATCGTCCTTTACAGGATTATAATAGATTTTAGTGTGCACTTAAAGGATAAAAACAAAGATGCTCAATTATTTCTCTAGGAGATAATCTGGTTCTGTATGGGCAAACTATATGATTATTTGAATGTTAAGAAGTTTAATTCACCAAACAAAATGACACTACTGTTAGGGAATACAGATAATATTTTCCATTTTACTGATGATTTTTTTTTATTTTTTAGAAGAAAATATAAGCAGACTATTGACCTGATTAAATATTACAGTCACTCATCTAACTTATTTATTAAAATTATTGAGATAATTTATCACAGTTATAATATTTTAGTGTCCAAAATTAGTCAAACCTTAATTGAAAGGCCTATTGTAACAGTTGGGGTTTTTTTTAATAACCTTACTCAGAATTACAAAGAAAAAAAAATAATTTTACTTTAAAAAAATCACATAGAAAATAAAATTCAATTTCTTGTGGTCCAGAATCATCTGTCATTTTGGGCATTGTATTAAAACACCTTTCTTCCTACTCGTCATAAAGCAAAATTACTCTTCTCAGCATGAGGAAGCTTATCAGAAGCTTAAATGTAAAGAATTCAATAGGGGTTGATATTAATATCATTGAATTTGCATTCCAGACTTGCAAATTGAATCTCTCATCACTCAACATTCCTCTTCCCTCCTTTGCTCTTGGAAATAACAATGGTGAGGAGAACAAAAACAAAAAGTTGCAACAAGAAGGGATGCATATTTAAAGTGTAAACGTTTCAATACCAGTGCTCATTGCTCATGTCTAAAAAAGCCTTGTTATACTCATCAGTGAAAAACAGAAAGAATTTATCAACAGGCAAAGCCACTAAAATTCAAGGCTCTTGCAGTGATTAAATACATAAATACTGTTACAATGATAAGAGAAACCTCAGTTTTTGCTGCAGTGGCAGGACCAGGTCCATTTGAACAGTACCAAGCAGCTTCCTGCTCTGGGAAATTATGGGACACTTCTCCTTAGTCTACATAAGTGAGAACTTCCCTGGCCAAATCTGTGTATTACATCTGCTTACACATGATACTACTTCAAATCGATTTTTAAACTTTAAAAACAAAGAGGCTTTTGTTTGTCTGTTTGCTTGTTTTACCATGTGCAATCCTGTTACCAGGTGGTAGGTTCAAAACCCACAAAAGGAGAAGCCTAATTATCTACCAGCACTGAACAGATAAATTGCTGGAGCCTTGGCAGAGCAGAATGGAGAATAAATTCATAAGAGAGCAGTACTCTAAGGTCTATGAAAACTCGGAGATTGTATGTCTGTCTCAGGAATCCCCAAGCACACAATTTGGGGGATAGGAAAATTTAAGGCCTTATACAACCTTACCTAGGGATCCACCCTTGTTTGCCATCAGAGAGAAGTCATTGTGCTAAAATGCCCAGTGTAGCCATTAATCTGTGTCTTTATCTGCCCAAACCCTTTCCCTCTGACAGGCATGAGCCAAAAATACTGTGGATAGTGGGTGACTGTCTGAAATCTGGGAAATATTTCCTTTCTGATGTGCCCTCCTCTCTCTTTTTCTTAGCACACGCTCAATAACAAGGTGCAAACAGACACCGAAGCCAAGCAGGAGGTTCTGGATGAAAATATTTGACTTGTTGACATTACAAAGCACATAAGCATTGTACATGAGCTCTGCCACAACAAGGCAGCTTTATTCCTCTATCTTGAGTATGTTTGGGTTGATAAGCAAAAAACAACTGTCACACTGGCCCAATTTTTTCATATATGTACTGACACTCCAGCAGGGACCATGTTAAGCAGTGGCTTGTGGGAGCAATTCCATGTTATCATATTAGTACATAAAGGATTTATTTTGCCTCCAGAGAGCAAGAAAGAAAAAAGGGAACCAAAGACAACCGCTGAGGTAATATGTAGCACAGTTTACATTAAGTCATAAAAATATTGGTGGTTTCCTTCCTTCCTCTCTTCTGAACCCTTGGACCCAACCTTCCATAAGTAAAATTTAATATTGTTTGGTAGCAGTGTACAAGATATTGCACAGAGATTTACAAATGCCAATTAGGATGTACTGTCAGCAGAACTCTAAACTATATAATAGGATTGCAATTGATGTTCCATGTCACAAAACTGGTTTCTTAAAGAAGTTGTGCAAAGGTGAAAGGAAAGACACAAACATAAGATGGGGTGCAAAAAGCTTTCGGTTTGTTGTTGTAAACCAAATCTTAATTTCACATCTGTGTTTCGATTAATTTCTAGATATTTTGATAACATTCCTTGATAAACTATGAAACCCACTTTTGTGATAGATTCTGGTTCAGCAAAACTTCACAATCAATTGACTGACAAGAACACTACTATTTCTACACTTTCCTTAAAGACATGATTTATGTAATGGAAATTGTTATTGTAAGAAACATGCATTTTATTCTTCATATTAGAAAAAAAAATTCCATAAACTTCATTTCTATACTGCTGCTAAACAATGTACTGTAGGATTATGCTAATATTAACCCACAAATTATGCAGTTTTGTCAGCTTGATTCAGCACAATTAGCACCTTGCAAAAAACACACAAAACATCAAAGTACTATAAATAATTATGTATTAGAATGTGAGAGCATTACCTTTAATACTTAAGGCCATTCTTGCAGACAACAAAATAAGAAAACTTGTTTTTTTCAAGCAAATTCTACAATAAAATTGCTTAAAGAAAGAGCTAACCCAATTTCAGAGGTTTTGATGTTTTCATTTGATTTCACAGAATTCATGTGAATTCTTAATTTATATTTAATTTCTATATCCTCTCTGCATTTGGACTCAGAGTGACTATCTAGTTTTAGACACTGCTATATCTAGATCTTGATCTCAGGTTTTGCTGTGGGTCCATTTTGGGACAACACTTAGCTGTACATACTCTATTCACATCTTTGCAGCCTGTCTTTCACCCATAAACTACTAAATAAATAATAAACTGCAACCAAAACAACCATGGCAATGCCATCCATCAATTCCAATTTAAATTTCTCTCCTCGTCCCAGAAAGTAGGTTCTGCAGCACTACATAAATCAAAAACAATCTACATTACAATTACATTACAAATATTTTGATATTTTGAATTGTATGGATTGTATTCTTCTTTTTGCCCTAGTTACTGATATCCTACCATTCAGTGTCCATCTCTATATCAAAGAAAACGACAACTAAATCTGCTATGAAAAAGCAAGGTCATGTAAGTTATCCTTGCTTTTTAAGCATATAAAAATCCATTTTTATTATGCATGAGAGAGCAACAAACTTAATAGCCATTTACAATTAATAATTATACAGCAAATGCATTGGATTCTAATGGATGTTGTGCATCAGTAGTTTAAAGAGAAACACTTAAAATAATTTATAAAGCATACATTCTTTTTCTACACTAAATAAAACTATTTATTATGCATATGAACTTCAAAATTCTAGTTCTCTATTTCCTACAAAGTTTTCCTTCATCAGAACAGAGAGGCAATCATGTATTTTAAAGAACTTTCCCTCAACACCTGGATTAAGTGTATGCAACAACTTTTCCCTAGAGAAAATAAAGGAATATTTGCTTAAATGTAACCTAGGTGAAAGAGTAGCAAATTTTGCAATTTTCTTATACATTAAAAATATCCATGCAATTGGTAAAAAAAATCCCAAGTTTCATAACTTTCTGAAGTGCAACTATCTATAGCATGATAAGGAAACCCCAAATCAAATATTTCACATGGAACGAATAGTCAGTTTTATGGAAACCCAAAGCAGTATTTCTGTCTGTATGTGAAGGGTGTTGTACACATTTCACCCTCACAAAGGGTGACAGTGCACCCTGCACTTCCAGCCAGGATTCTGCAGTGTGTTAGTGTTACACACCCTATGGTGGCATCCATCTGATAAAATTAAATATGAGTGAAAAATTGCATTGACTTCTGACAGTCAGGGTGATGTTTTCCCCCTTCCCCCACCTCAGGGGCTCTGACCTGCTTAAGGCCAGCCAGCTCTGATGTGCCACAGCAGCACAAGCTGTCATCAGCCTTTAGTGAGAATTGACTGTGAGAAACCTCATCTGGGGTTTCTGCTCAGGGCTTGAGGGCCAGTTTTAAACTCAGACCTTGACCTGGGCTACTCTGTAAGTCTGTCCACAGCAAACCTTGCTCACTGCAGCCAGAGCCAGCTCTGCTCTCCTCTTTCAGGTATTGTGGGAACTTTGGGAGAGGTCCCTGCTTGCAGCCCTTTACCCCAACCTTGCTGTGTTTTGACACTCTCAAACATCCCTTCTGGAGCTCCCCAAAGCCTGAAGCCTCAGAAGGCCTCTGTGCTGCTGTTTACATAACACACTGAGCAAATATTTCCACTGTCCTTCAATGTCCTGTGAGTTCAGGATGGTGGCTGGAAGGTGGGGCAGCCAGCTCAGAGGACACGTGTCCTACCAAGGGATGTCAGACTGCCTGGACTGCCCAGCTACACCCACACCCCACTGAACAAGTGTCCATTCACCGCTGGAGAGCACTGGACAGGCTCCTGGAGAGAGCCTCCTCCACCTGGGCTTCACCTGAACTAAATCCAGAGCACTCTTTGGTGTGAGACAGAGCACAGTGAGCAGCTGATCCCAACCCAAACAAAACACTCGTGGACAGATTCTGAATCAATACCAGCGAAATCCAGCAGCCCATTCTGGCTCCCAGGTTCTACTGCAGTTCAGATCCAGTGTGGGACAAGGCTCAACAATAGTTTCCACAGCCTGGACACAGAGACAGGTGCAAGACCCAGAATTATAGAGAGCTGGAAAATCATACCCAACTGGGAGAAATCAGTTCTCAGAAATTCCTCAAGTTACCATCAAAATTCATAAATAAAAAATTAATTTCGGTGAATTTGTGGCACAGAGCCTAAGTATGTGCAATGTAAAGTATTACACAATATTACAGGATGTCCCCTCAGTATTCCCCTGTAATTACTATGAAGTGCTTAAATCCTATGATTTCCAATGACAGAGTTCTTAGTTCAACCTGTAATAACATGTTTTATCCTCCAAAATTGCCCTGTTCAATTTTATGTTTCCACTGCCTATCTTGAAATCCCCCTACAACGGTGGCTTTAGAGCAGGGAGAGTAACAGGAAACTGTTGATACCAGTTAATGCTGGCTGTTGACTTCCTGAGCCTGAAAGATGTTATTTATCCTGTTTAAGGTGTGGTAGATGTGTACAGAAATAGATATACTGGAGAATTAGACGTCCTTGTTTCACCAAGAATCATAGTAATAATAGAGTACTTAGCATTATCCTCTTAAAGTACTGATGCCTGTATTTGCACTAGGTATTTTATATCTTTTACAGCTTCTCAGGTAGTTAAGAACCTTTTTTAGTAAGTGATTGTATTTTAGTTGGGTTTTTTGTTTGGTTGGTTTTTTTTAAGTTTACAACAAAATTTAATTTAAAACCCCTTTTCCCTTTAATTTGGAAAATTCATTTCAGAATGAAACTTAGGACCAAGTAACATTTATTAGGTTTTATTGTAAGAGTGGCATATATTAAACAGCTCTGTTTTTTCTGGAATTAAAATGTTGATGACTTACAGGACTTAAAGTAATGGAAAAGCAGAGAAAACTGCATTGATAGAGGAGAGCTATCAAGGAGAAAATATTTGTAAGTCCTAAAGAACCTGTTTAGATTAAATACATTGCAATATCTTTTCTGTGTTTAACAAAGTCATCTTAAATAATTCTGACACCTGTTAGTACAGTGGATAAACAAACAAAAATCTATACTATACTCAGAAAGTGTATTTTTCAGTGTCATTAGAATTAAAAAGTATTATCACAGTACTGGTATTTGAAAGCTTGTTTTTTACCCTGGACTTCTATGAATAATGATTTATTGTAATGTAAAAAAGTATTTGCAGTGTCCAGGATAAACAGGAAGAAGATGATGCATTTTGTGGAAAAGGAGCTGAATGGTAAAGGTTACCATAACAATGGCAACTACTACCACCTAAAACCTCAAAAAAATGAAGTGGCATGTTTATGAGGGGTTTTATACATATAAACATGCACATATACAAATATATATTCTCCATATATACATAGATATGTTAATTTTACACACTAATTTACAAAAGATAAATGTTCAGAGCAGTATATATTAGTCTTGTGAATAACAAAAGACCAACAACGTTATGTAAAATTTATCAAGCTAGACGTTTTTTCTTCGTGAATAAATAGCAAAAGGTATTTTGGCTAATGCATATGATTGTAATATGGAAAATTTAAACAATGTACAGATGCCTACAAGGGCCAGTATCAGGTTATTATCTCCAGTCTGAGTAACATGCAGTAGAAAACAGTTCATATTCTACCACTTGATCCAACTCAGTTAGGAAAGTTTCTAATGACTGGATGGAACAACTTCCAGAAAACAATTATGAGTCTGGAGGTAACTCTCAAAAGCATAAATTGTGACTGTCCAGTACAGGGCAGGTTTAGGTTGGATATCAGGAAAAGGTTCTTTACCCAGAGGGGGGTTGGGCACTGGAACAGGCTCCCCAGGGCAGTGCTCACAGCAGCAGCCTGGCAGAGCTCAAGAAGTGTTTGGACAATGCTCTCAGGCACAGGGTGTGACTCTTGGGGTGCCCTGTGCAGGGCCAGGAATTGGACTCGATGGTCCTTGTGGGTCCTTTTCATCTGAGGCTATTCTGTGATTCTGGGTCTAGTAAAGAATCCCAAACACATCATCCTGTCTGTTCATCACTGATCTCAAAGAATAAACTGTTTGTGAAAGTAGTTCAAATGATGCAAGCAAGCTATAAATTCAAAGAAATTGTTGCTGAGATGATGCTAGAGGCCAGATTTGTACAATGTTACATGGTCAGCTACTTCTGCAAAGGCCTTCGTAAATCTTTCTGGGCAGTGGGGAGTCTGCATTGCACATCCTATTCTTCAGTAGCCAGGAAGAAAAAAAACAGAATATAACTGAAACAGACTCCAAGGTTATGCAGATTAAGACTGTAACAGGTAAGTTTAATGCAGTTTCTGTCTTCAGTTGTCTCCTACCTCAAACACCTTTTTTTTTTTTTTTTTTTTTTTTTTTTTTTTTTTTTTTTTTTTTTTTTTTTTTTGGTTTGGTTTGGTTTGTTTTAGAACACAGAAGCTAAACAGAAATCTCATCATTGGGGATTCAGCAGTACAGCAAGAATCAATAGAAACTGAACAGACATAGCCTGTTTATCAGAGAAAAGAAGCTCAAGAATTATGAGGCTCTGATCTTTCATACAGTCCATATGTCAGTCCCACTGGACAGTAAGAATTATTCACAGAATAAAAGCTCTGAAATGGAACTTAATAATAAGCTTAATTTAAACCCGACATTTTCAGTTTAACAATTTTTATTCATTCAAAGTAAAGAGAGTAATTAATAGAATATATGTGTATTTAGATTAGCAGTCTTTAAATTAGTCATTACAATATTATAACTTTGTTTACTCATTCATCTAAAATTTATATTGAGATATTAGAGCTCTGTTTATTAATATAATTAACACATTCCATTCTCCTCTGATTTGAGTACAATAACTTTTACTTTCTTGCAGAACAGTGTGCAATTATGATCCTACAGAACTATAGTTACATTTCAGGCATAACAAATTATGAAGAGAAAAAGAGAAATTTCAAAGCAGCTACAATTAACTTCTAGTTATTAAGTGTCCCAGCTAGAGATATTTTTAGGTAATACCTGTTAATTAAACTGTCAGGTATATTAAAACAGACTTGATTAAAGTGTCCATGCTTTGCCACTGCTACTATGACCTAACTATTCAAGTAGGCATATTTTACTTCCTTGTAGATAAACTAACCAAAGAAAAGCGATGCACAAAACTCTACAGAATATTCGTGTCATATATTTCACTAAGTGAATTTTTCATAACTCATATTTTGATGTTTTAGAGAGTCCCACTCTGGTATGAAAATTCACAGCTATAAATCTTTTCAGGATTATATCACAGAAGAGAGCATTGGGTGCTTAATTAACATAGAGTTGGGCAGCATGATGGAGCTGCCCATCTTTTAAACATGCACACATGGTCATGTTAGTTGGCACATACTGACATAGGTGTGTTTACAGAAATAAGAGTATTAGTGTTTTTATCACCCCATTGTGTCATACAAAAACATTAACCAGGCACTGTGAGACATTAAGTCCAGGAAAAATTTTTGAATTATGTACATTTATCCTATTTCTTTCTGCAACTGCAACCTCTGGGAACTATAGAACTTTTTCTGTCATAAAACACCCCTGAGAACTCTTTCTAGGAAAATTGTCCAGGATTCACAATGAGAATTTTAAATGTTATGTAACACAGGCTAATGTTGCATTTAATGTAGATCTTTTAGTTTGCCCATAGAATCAAGGACTTTGGAACTTGGAAATAAATCTTCCAAGCAGGTTTGCACTTTTCCACAAAGCAAAATAAATAGCTATAGTTTGGACTGTGGCAACATTATTGTTTCATTAAATTTATAGAAAAAAAATTGAAGCAGGAAAGAATGTGGAGGAAGACTGTGAACAACACATANTTTAATACTGATCCTCTTTGTTAGAAGGAAGTATGTCTTTATGACTAATATTTAGCACAATGAACAACTCAGTTTTCACAGGAAAATATGAGGTGCTCTTAAGAGCACTAAGATATAACTAGGAAGTGCAGATTTACAACAGGCTGTGAAGAGGCTTCAATTCCCTGCCCTTATTAATCATATTTCCCACCTTACATAGTGGCTGGCATCTCAGGGATTTCTAGCCTAGCAACACATTTTTCCCCAACTCTCCAGATCTGCTTGCTAGATACATAAGTTAGAGAGAAATGGCAGTTTTGGCAGGAAGCAAAAAGAAATGGCAGTGTCTCCCTGAAAGAAAAATCTGACACTTCAATCCCAGTCATGGCCCCATGACCTACCATGGCTACAAGAGAATCATTACTGTTTCTAACACTGCTTGGACAAATAACCAATAATTTCTAATTATCATTACACAGTGCTTAAGAGTTTGCAGAACTGCAGTCCCAGGTACAAACTTAGTTATCAGTAGAAAAAAGCACTGACTCAGATTTTCACAAGAAGATTTTGAGATTCCCAGAGCTTTGTCTTCGGCACTAAAGCAAGTCTTGAAAATCCCTGCTTGCTTGCCAGAGTAACGAGCTAACTGCAATGGATGCTTCTGCAATTGGCTCTCCACAGATACTTTATCCCCTTCCTCCTGTAACTAGGAAACACAAAGTGAGAGTCCCCAGAGCACAAAGTAATGACAGCAAAGAAGCTCTTTAAGCTTAAGCAACTTCCCTCTTCTGAAAAAGGGAGGGTTATACAATTCCATTTACAAGATGACAGCCAGTTTGATTTTACCAAAAAGTAAATTCCTAGAGTAGTTTAAAAAAGGCTCCCAGTCCTCTGCCAGCTCCTGGGGATCAATGCAGCATTCTCATTCAACTAATTTCTTCCAAGTCGCTGTGGGAAAAGACATGCTAAGTTGTTTAGTTAGGGAAGAACAGTTGTTTTCCATCACACTGTGGGAAGGTATTTTTCTAGTTCTCTGGGCCCTGATTATGTCTTGTTCAGTCCTGGGTGAACCTGGTGACTGTCACAGGAACATTCCAACACCAGCAAAGAACTGTAATGACCCTAACAGGGCTTCTGCAGTACCGAATGGACTGAAATTACTATGGAAATGCTTAAATGTAGAATAAAGAAATCGCTGACTAAGCACATTGTGCTCTGTAAACACAGATAAAAATACTGCACTCACACCAAGATCCTCCTTATATTTCTTAGATAAATCTTATTTTCATTGTCCCTTTAACAATACAAGGTCAAATAAGTACATTGAGTTTTTGTGTTTTGTTTTTTGGTTGTTTGGGGGTTTTTTTTTAATGTGTTTAAAATTCAAAACTTATGGCTCCAGCTACTTAAAAAATAGCCAAGCAGGTGTTTCACTTGCTTGAAATTAGCATGGAAGAAAACATGCTGCTCATTTGGAAACATATGCACACAAAAGAAAGGGAAGGAAATGAGAGGTAGAAGGAATCCTACTCCTTTCTCTGTTAGCCAAAAAAA
>VZTR01007011.1:30112-51864 GCA_013400775.1 Chaetops frenatus | reverse complement strand
TGACTGTGCTAATTAAACAATTATTCTTCTAAGATCAGAATATTAGAAAAGTGTGGATAGCAAACAAGTGGGACAGAGAAATTAAAGTAGTTAGGATAGGTTGGGGAGGATATTTATTGGTAGCAAAGAAAGTGAAGAGACTGGGGAGGAAGAAAACCAACAGATTCTCTTTGTGAGTCAAAAGGTGAGAAAGACAGAAGAGACCACAAAATAGGATGAGACAGGAAGAAAAAGTAGTCAGAGAGGTTAACCCAAACGTTACACATGTAGCTCTGTAGTAGATTTTTAGGTGTGTCAGAGCAAATTTGAACACAGGGCTCAAGGCCATCAGTCCTGGCTAGACTTCAACCTTTTCTTTTTCTTCGTTTTGCCTTTTTTTTTTTTTTTTATGATGACATCATGACCATGACATAAAGAACCCAAACTTCCTCAGTGCCCCTACAGTTATGACTGCACTGAGAACAGCCTAACACTTCAGATAACAGATAACACTTCAGCTTGTTGTGTTATCCATTTGTTTCCAAGGCCACCCTGTGACATGCAATGAATTTTATCAGCATTCCAATCTTAAATGTTTTTAGTATAAGGAAGTTTCCCGTTAAGTTGCATGCTACCCATAGCCCTGGAATCTGTGGATGACTTACCTAAGAGAGGTAGGAACCTACATCAAAGGGTATAGAAGCTGACTCAGTGAATATGGAACCTATCTATGATACATACCTGATACTCATGCATATGTTGGTGACTATCCCAGGCTTATGCCTTAACTTCTGCTTTGTCCTCCCAGATGTGTCATCATTGTGAAATCTGCAGAGCTCTGCTTACTAAAATGGATTTTATATTATTTCAAAGTAATCCTGTTTTACTGCAAACACAAATCGCTCCATGTCAGGCTCTTTTCAAGTACATTTAAGTTTTGAGCAATAGAGATGGAGAAGTAAACATGGGTTAGAAGTTGTGGCATTGAAGAAACACCAGGAAAGAAACATGATATGGTTCAGAAACAGATGACTGCTTTGCCAAACCTGTGTCTGGTGTGGAGAATGTAGCAGTCTTTGTGCTTGGCTTTAGTCACATACTATTCAGGAGACAATGTAAATCTAGTCATCCCAAACAAACCATGTGGCTGGTCTGGAGGCTGCATGAGTTATGATGCTACTCTGGGAAAATTGCTAGACAAGGGCAAAAGGCTAATGATTAGCACTGGTGTTTGTGCTCATCTGGTCAGAGACATAAACAGGCAAAAAAAAAGCCACCCATCCCACTCGGTTGGGTATAACTCACACTTGAAGAGTCATAAGCAGGGTCTAGCCAGTTTGTGCACTCTTACGCATGTTTCCTTTCCAGAAGCACACTTCTTCATAGTCTGCTGGGTAACTCAAGCCTCTGAAGCATTTTCTTTTCTCATTGGCTCTTGATCTATCTTATCCACAATTGTTCTGGATCCAAGGGACAAAGATTTGCAGAATCTGCTATCTGTATATTTAGAGACAGAAGCATTTCACTGCCTCTGCAATGGATGCCCATTGTGGGGAGGTGTGAGGCACTGCAATGGTGCTGCTGATATTCGGGGATATTCTGCAGACATAAGACAGCACCATGGGATAGGCTGAAAAACTGAAGGAAGGTGACTGCTAAAAGCTGCTAAGACCCAGAATACATCCGAAGTTAGATAATTTTCTTCTTAACTGAAAGATATTTAGCTTTAAAGGAATATTGGAATAAAACAGCATTGCACTGACAGACCTGAGCTCGCACCTCATTATTGAACCACAGTGTAGACCATTATATTATTCCCCAGAAGAGTGTGAAGAGGCATGTTAAGAGGAAAACTGTTCTATCAGACAACAGCTAATAAGGTTCTCCCTACCCTTATTCTCTTGTCACATAAAATTTTATGCTACCTATGTAATGTAGCATCACAAATTACATAAGTATCTAATGTGGTTGGATCCAATGAGCATTACAAATCTGGGTGTTGGTGATTACATATCTCTTGTGCTCTGTGTTGCAGTACTACAGTTCTAACCTACAAATGATCCAGCTAAAGTTTATGATAAAAACCTGACACTGAACAAGACTCCCTAAAAACACAGTTCCTCTAAAACACTCCTGTAACATCAACTGCATAGATATTTTAATGTTCTCAGACATTTTTGCCCAAATTTTAATGATGATCCTTCTTAGAATAATTGTATGTTTCAAATATGGTCAAATTCCATAGGGAAAGCAGCATATTAAAAGATCCTGAGAAGAGGTAAGAAGGGAGTCAGGTCTAGGTAATGACACAAATAAAACAATTTGTACAACAGGAGTAGAAGTCCAGTTACAAGCCTGTTTGCAAGACAGAATAAACAGGTGACTTACGGTAACATGCTGAAGCCATCAAACCCAAACAGCACTTGGATAGTATGAATTCAAGTCTTGCCATTGTTAAGAATTTTTATATGTGTAGTTTGCATTCTGAAGGAGCTCTTTCAGGAACATTTGTTCTGAAAGCAATAATTCAGGTTTAAGAGCCAATATTTCAAAATGCTTTCTATCAGTGTGCATATCCAGATTAATCTGAAAATTTATGTGCCTAGGGAAAAACTAAAAGTAAAAGTTTAAGGTAATTTGCTTCAGTTGCCTTACTTCTCAAGGGGACTAACTTTCATGAAAAAGATGTTTGATTTACATATGTAAGTGCATTGTCTTGAAAATTGCAATAGTAGCAGCTGAAGCAGAACTACCACTGGAAACTTAAGATCATTTGACTGAGGCACTTCCAATATGCAATGCCCACAGTACACCACCTTTCACCTGCAAACGTGTTCTGAAGTCCATATAAATAACTGAATGCTGATGTGTCCAGACAATGAATCATTTTTTTCTGAGGGAAAATCTTGAGACATTTAGTCCAAGCTTTCCTCAGATGTAGCTCTCCTCAGGAAATAGCTGATTTTATTATCAAGAGTGCTTTAAATTCCATGTTGACGGTGCAGTTGTTTGGGAAACTGCCAGACTTTGAACAAAGTTAGGTGAACACATTATGTAGACAGGTTGTCTTAACCCCCAAGGACTCATGTGAAAATCTCTGTTCATTTCTATTGACTCCTCTCAGTAAACCTCCTACTAGTACATATGAGCTATTTCATATTTGCTCCAGAGGGGCTAAGGTTCCTAAATATTATCCATTCAAAATCAAGTAAAGGACATAGGTCTCTCCCATACAGTCATTATTCTTACTGTAATGATCAGGAGATGTTTGCCTCATGGCCTGTCAGTTTACTTGGTGCAGTTTTTGCTGTAGTCCATTTTAGACTTCAGCACACAAACCATTCTCATGGTGGCAAAACCAGCTGTAAGAGTTTCTATCCTACCCCACCCTGAGCCATTTGTTTCTGCATTTTTCATAGGCGTTCACTTCCCAGTTTTGTTGTGCTAATAAGACTGTGAGGCTGTATTATAACATGGACCAGCAACATAATCTGAGGCTAAAAATTAATGTGGTTTTTTACCCTAATCCAAGTTTCTGGCAATAAGGAGAACGGAATTATCATGGGAGATCTGAGCAGCAGAACCTGAATTTATGTTCTGAAGTAATGTTGTGCTGGCACAAACATCTTCTGAACCTCGAGAGTGATACAATTCAACTTTCCTCAATGAGATGTATGTCTGTAGGCCTGCTTCTCCTTCACTCCTCATCCCCATGCTTACTACAGTTTAGTTTTGAAATTGGATAAAATAGATATACATTTTAACCTATAGGAAAGCTGCATGTCAATAACAGCAGTATAACAGCATACATAACAGTATAAATAACAGCAATTGTGACATCCAGGTTTCACTGGAGCAATTGTCATCAGGCCAGCTTTCCAGGAATTGTAACAGAAAAGTTATCACACAAAAAGTTCACTCAGTCAGTTTACTCAACCAACCATCCACCGTCTGTCATGAAGCTTTTCTGTGGCATCCCATGTGTAAGTCCCAGGTGTGCATCCTCACTGACATTTTACTGAAAAGAAGGGAAACTGCCACAAAACTTACCTACTAAACAGCCTAAACAGTGGCTCTTTCCATTATTCCTGAATGTGAGCTGCACTTATACTTAAAATCAATGAAAATCTATAGTACTACTAATAAAGACCTTAAATCTGAAGGGACCAAAAAACCAGGGGATTGAAGTAATGCTAGGGAAACACTGACAGCAAAGGAGTGATTGTTTCCCTGCTATCAGTGTTTCTGTGTGCAGACAGATATAATACACACATAGCAAGGAGCAGGAGCTTCATTTAGTATTTAGATTTTACTAAAACTTGGAGGAGGAATGAGCTGAGATGCTTTGGAGAGGAAGTTGTACAAAACAGAAGTATGTGAAACAGAAGAGTGTTATCATACTTAACTAGCAATTCTCTCTAGGCTTTTCCAAAGAAAGCCTCATAATTACTGAGAGAATTTTTCAAGAAAGAGTCATAACTTTGCCAAATCCAATTCTTTGTCAAAAATTGCTGGAATGTAACATCTAGTTAGTTAGTTTTATTCTAACACAGAGGGAGAAAAAAATCCACAAAGCTCTTATATTTTATTTCAGAAGAAACTTTCCCCGGACTCTCAAACTGAAGCAAACCTTCTGGGAAAGGGTAAGTTCAAATTTGAGCTTTTTAAAAAATAACAGGAAAGTGAAAATAAACACATAACTGAACATGTCAAGCAACTACTGAGGCGGCCTGTAACAAAAATTACTTCTTAATGTGCATACCTTGAGATGAGGGTTAAGCTACATAGAAACAAATTCTTTAGAGAGCAGGGGGAGTACTCAGGAAGGCTGCTTTTCTATTGGCTTCAGTCCTTTGTCCTTAAACACCACAGTCTTTCTCCCAGCGGCAACATGATGGGATTAGCTGCCTTGCTGCTGATTTTCACTACATTTTAGGGAACTCTGAGATCTTTACCCTTCTGTTAATTTAATTTGAAATTATTTAACAGATTTATAGGTCATTAGAGATACTCTAATAAAATATATCACATAAGCTGTAATTTATCAAGCTACCAAATATAAACACTCATTTCCAAAATGAGGAATTTCCTTATAAGAGAGTGCCTTAGAACACACAGCTATATAATTCATATAAAGAGCCATTTTCTTCCCTGTAGACAAACAGTTAGGATTCAATCAGGTAGCAAGACTCCAGTAGAAAAGACGTGGAGAAAGCCAGGATGCTTCTTGAGAAACCAGCTGTCAGACAAAATGCAGTGGCTGATAGTCTGCACATTCTCTGCTATGCAAATGGAAATAAAATAAGTTAGCATGTAACTCTTTTAAAATAGAAATAAAACTGTTGTGACAAAAACTTATACTATATTTCCACTGTAAAGTAACTATTCATTAGTGACTAATGGAATGTCTCCCTCTCACCGTTATAGTGAAAAATGTTAGATGATTACTAAGCAGCTTTTTTTCTAAACCTCACTGGGAAATAATGTATTATGTATTCTTTTCTTAACTTTCCTCTGAGGAATAAATAGATTACCAGTTGATGAGTGATGCTTTCTTTTCAATGCATTTATTTTAAATTGTTGCGAGCTGCTTAAAATACTAAAATTACTAATATGAGATTCTTATATGTATTTCTTCTGTGAGTGAGGGACTCAAAATTTGGCAGCAAATTAGCTTCTGTGTCAGGGATGAGCCTTTTGTAATCTCTCTGATGAACTGCCAGAATGATAACCACTCCTTTTGTGAGAACCACTCCTTGCTCATGCCCAGCAGTGCCTCACCACAATTTGGTAGCTAGAGTCTCTTAAGAGTCTTTCTGTGCTGAGGTGCTGAGCTGGACAATCCCTGTGGCTGCTGCTCTAGGTTGCTGTAGAGCAGGAGCTGGCATCAGAGCTGGAACCAGGAAGACTCTTCTCCGTGGTCTTGAAATTTTTGTACTGACGAGTCAGTGTCAGAGAAAGAACTTGAATAAAATACATTTAAAAAAACCCAGGAAAGTCAATCTGTCCAAAATGCCAAAATGTAGCAAAAGCTTGGACTGGGGCAGTCTGGATGGACTTTGGAGACAAGACAATTGGTTGTTGTTACTGGTGAATTAAGTAAAGGGTATCAGCTTCAGGAAAGTGAGTTTGGGACTAAGATAGCTAGTGGATGAGAAAAGGCTGAAACAGAATAGGAAGTTGAAGGCAATCCTGAGACTAAATAAAGAAACTGGAGCAAGAGTTGAAGGAATGAAAAACAGAGAGGTTAGAAGTGGCAAGGACAATAATGTTCATGGAAATTTGTAGCAGGACTTAGAGAAGAGGCTGTCTGTCACCGTGTGTGTGTGTGTGTGTGTGTGTGTTTGAAGTGAATTATAAAGAATAGGGTGCAGGGAGCCAGGGCTCCTAATCCTGCAAATGGCTAAGCACTCTGAGCAGAGCAGGAAACTGATGGTGAGCCTCAGCCAAAAACACAGAATGGGGACTAGGGGTCTGGAGCAAGAATCCTGCAACTGCAGTCACACCACTTTGGCAGTAAGTGAATGACAGAGACACTATACCCAGATTCTAAAGAAAAGAAAAGGACCAGCAATACAGAGCCAAGAGGATGGGGACAGTAAAAATCTACCTGTGGTGGACAAAGTCCTCTGTGTACTAGATCACACCCTGGCAGCACTTAGACCTGAACCCAGGTTTCTTAACTGTTCACATTCTTCTGCTGTCAGCAAACACTTGTGAGAATCACCAACGTTTGAGTAAGTCAGTATTTGGTCTTCAGTGGATTTGAGATCACACTCCCATAGAAAAGAACGAACATGCATTCTCTCTTGTCTCTGGCTGCTGCTTCCCTGCATCAGTATTAACGAGTGTGGACCCACAGGGAGAGGTGATGCAGCTCACAGAGCTAATCAGACATGGAATACTATTCTGCAGATACAGCTTTCAATAAGATCAGCAAGCTGATTTGATTTACTGTGTTGCCACTCAAGTGCTCATATTGACAAAAGTGAAAAGGGTAGAAGAAGCAGCAGAGACAGATGTGAATGCAAGGGAACATCTCCACTCTCAATTTTTTTGGTCTCTCTGGTCCTATATTCACTTATACCAACCCTAAAATGACCCCCTCTTCCCCTGCCATTGATGGACTTTATGGAGAGGATAACTTACTGATACTGTTACTCACTAATAGAATTGTAGGAACCTCCTTTCTGTGACTTAAAATTTTAACCCTGCTAATGAATGGTAATGCTGCAATCTGCACAGTGCCACACAAAGAGATATTGGAGTTTTGTTCACTTCTTTAATTGTCTAGAAAAATATCAAAACTTTAAAAAATTCTGTGCTAGCAGGTTATGAAACTTGTAAAATAAGGATTCTGAAATAAAGAATTAAGGTTGCCTTGTGGAAAACCAAAATGCAATTGTATAACTAAAGTCAGTATCATAACAGATATAAAAGAGAACTCCCTTAAAGCAGCTCCAGAGTTTTTGATTTTGCAACTTTCATAATGTTCTTTTAAGGTTTCCTGTGCACATGGAGTAGAATACAAGCTCATTTGAGTCTCTGATTAAGTATTTTAGAAAGGCTGAGAAAAAAGGAGAAGGAGGCATGTGTGTTTTATAGGTATAAGCAAGCAACGAAAGGCTGAAAGAGAGTGAAATGAAAGGCACTTACATCATTCAGCTTTCCTGCAATAAAACTCCAAACACACCAAAAATTCTTGAACATTCCCTTGAGGTTGCTTATTGGCACCTGCAAAGCAAAAAGAACTCCTTGCATTGTATTAATTATAATGTCTCTGTACCACTACAGGTAATGCAAAAGTACTTGCTTTTTCACTCTGAGGGAGAAGGGGAATAGTCTGTATCAGTCAGCTTTTAAAAATAACTGTTATATTAATTACTTGAAATTCCATTTACAGAATTCATTTTGCTGTGCTTAGAATTTGATTGAATTGTATAAATTTTAATAAAATTTTAATAGTTGATTAGGGGAAACGTGTGAAGTTTGCAAAAGATGGCCCTAAGTCAACAGAATCACACTGCCTTTATAGGAAGTGGACTTTGGTTTGGTAACTAAATTCATTATCAAGAAACTCATGGAAGAAACATTTCCTTTGTGCAGGCATATCTACTTGGAGACTGTGTACCTGCACAAAGGGAGTGTGACTGGAGCAGCCTGGAGCTGCATTTGCAGAGTAGACTTTGGAGAATTATCAGGCTACTCACCAAGAGGATGATAGATGATGGCCAGTCTGACATGTTGGTCACAGCCTGGCTCAGAGCAGAATTCTGAAGTAGCTAGTTGCTCAGATAAGTTGGTCTCTACGGAAGTGATTTTCTTTAGACTGGACCAGAAAATAAGAGGCTTTCCCTTTTCTACTCTTGATATCACCAAAGCCAAGCAGATTGATGGGTAGGAGGACTTCTATTTGCTCTTGTGAAGTTGAGCATATGCATGATGGAAAGTTTTTGTGCTGTTTGTACAATTAATTAGTCCCACTTTTCTCCAAATAAAGGACAGTTGTATTCATGTTCTCAAAGGATATTGTAAATGGAAAAAAGTAATTTATAGTGATAACTATAGGTTTAGTTTCAATTTTCACAGCCAAAAATTCACTGCATGAAATGGAAGTGGAAGGCTCTAGGCTTTAGTTATTTTGTTTTTAAGACAGAGCAATAGGATTAATTCACTTCAGGCTTTGTTGCTAGCTCTGGCACGTAGCAGAAGAGACATATTGTAGGACTTAGCAAGACCGAGTTAGCAGCTCTTTTCATCAGAGACTTGTGCTAGTGATTTAATTGTGGAACATGTTCATTTTTCTGTGTTTTGAAACTGTTATACATTTTATATATATGATTTACGTGATACACACTTAACATGCTTATCTTGCATCAGAAAACTCATTGGAGGATAACTGCAACCTAATGTATATTGATCAAAAGTACTCCCTCTAAATCTTTACTACAGAAACTTGCAACAAAAAAAAAACCAAAATGACATGGGAAATTGTAAATTGGTTAAGCAAAAGGTAGACTCACCTGTGGATGAGGAGTAAAATATTTACATCAATTTTCATGTGTTGTCACCAATACGGCAGGCTCTCTGAAATACCTGTGAATATTAGTAAGTTTTAGAAAATGGTTCCACCACTAAAGTAGTTGCTCCAAGTGAGTAAATGCCCACTTAATTAGAAGTAAAAAACTCAACACTGACACATTTGAAAGGTTTGTTGAGCTGTAACTTGAAAGCACATTCGATGGATACTACTGCATCACAGAATGAGTTAGAAAAGGCTTCAGGGAAAGTGTCAGAACAAACTGTACAGGCTTTTTTGCCAAGTGTCATTATTTTCTATGAATGCATTGCATTATCTGGCAAAATAGTTTGAATGTGTCACCAGGTATGTCATGCCCACCTGCACTTGGAGATTATGTCTGAAAAGATCAACAGAAAATCTCTAAAGAGCAAATTTCACATTATTCACACTTTGAAAACCAGAAATGTCAAAGCTTTTTGCCACAAGTGTATCGCAGTTTGGTAGTATGGACAGTGATAGAAATGTCTATTACATATTTCTTGATTCACTCTATACATAGCAAAAGTATAAAAAAGCCAGTGTGAAAAAAGTCTTAGTAAAAAATTATCTATATCAGACTAAATTAAAAAAGGGTGGGTTTTGTTTTGTTTTGTTTTTTAATTAATTTTTTTGTTAGGGTTGCAAAAAGAACAAAACTTATGTACTCCAACTTAACTGCATATAAAAATTAAACTAAATTAAAATATGGTTCCTGAGGAAAATTACATAAAGTGGTGGCAGTATGGGCTTCCACAATACCGTAAGTGAATACTGAAGTGCAACTGTATTGCTCTGGAATCTACTGGACTAAGTTCCTGAGATCAGAAGATCTATCATCTACTGTTTAAGATGCCACAGTCTAAACAGAATAGGGAAAAAGTAAAGAACTTCATTCCTCAAATCACATTTTGAAAAAAATTAACTTTTTTTCTATGTACAATAATAATGACAATCATTATCATAAATGATTGTATTTTTTCTCTTCAGATTGAAAAGATCTTGAAAAATTCTTGAAAAGAATTACTTTCATGCCATTTAAAGGAGATCAACAACTTCCTTCAAAAGCCAAGAAACAAAACTGGAGTCTTAAAGAGTCAATGAGCTCCTCAAAACTTAGAAATGCCCGAAAAAAACTCTATTCACAATGAAATCTGAGAATGTTCACCTCTGAATGAAAGTCAAAGCTGACCAGTCTTCACCTTCTAGACTAAGGTTTGTCTTAGGGCTCCATTTTAGGCTTAGTGCTCATCAATATCTTCGTAAACTACTCGAGCACAGAACTCAAAGGAATACCAAGTAAGTTTGCCAAGGACTCTAAACTGGGAGGAGCTGTTGACTCCCTCAAAGGCAGAGAGGCCCTTCACAGAGAACTTGATAAATAAGAGAGCTGGGCAATCTCCAACTGTTTGAAGTTTAACAAGGGAGAATGCTGCATTCTACACCTGGGATGGGACAACCCTAAACGTATAGACAGACTAAGAATGAGAAGCTGGAGAACAGACCCATGGAAAGGGACCTGGGTGTCTAGGCTGATGGCAAGTTGAACATGAGTCAGCAGTGCCCTGGCAGCCAGGAGGGCCAACCCTGTCCTGGGGTGCATCAGGCACAGCATGGCCAGCCAGGCAAGGGAGGGGATTGTCCCACTCTGCTTTGCACTGGGGCAGCCTCACCTTGAGTGCTGGGGGCAGTTTTGGGTGGTACAATATAAGAACAACATTAAATTATTAGAGAGCATCCAAAGAAAGGCTACAAAGATTGTGAAGAACCATGAGGGGAAGCCATATGAGGAGTGGCTGAGGTCACTTGGTCTCTTCAGCTTGGAGGAGACTGAGGGGAGACCTCCTTGCAGGCTACAACTTCCTCACGAGGGGAAGAGGAGGGGCAGGTACTGATCTCTTCTCTGTGGTGACCAGTGACAGGACCCAAGGGAATGGCCTGGAGTTGTCAGGGGAGGTTTAGGTTCAATATCGAAGAAAGGGTCTACATCCAGTAGGTGTCTGGGTACTGGAACAGGCTCCCCAGGGAATTGGTCACAGCACCAAGCCTGACAGTGTTCAGAAGAGTTTGGACAATGCTCTCAGCAACATGGTGTTATTCTTGGGAATGGTCCTGTGCAGGGCCACAAGTTGGACTCGATGATCCTTCTGGGTCCCTTTCAACTGAGGATATACTGTAATTCTAAGATTCCGTATCTCTAATTACTACTGTCACTAATAGAAAAACTGTAGTGATCCATTCACTTGATTTTGTTGCATGCAGGAGAGAATAGATGAGAACAAATTTAAACAAAGCTGACATGGGTCTACATTACAGGATTTGTTTCAGGAATATGACCCCAGAAGACAAGGTGATAAAAAAAACCCAAAACAACCCAAGAATTACAGTCTGATCTTTCAGATTTTGTGTGTTAGTTGAAGACTCAGAAATAAGTTATGTTTATGCTTGATTACCATTTGTCAGTAATCCAAAAATTTTAATTTCTCATCAACTTTTACCTTAGTGGACTCTTAACAGCCAGAACTTGACATTTCACAAAGGAATAGACTAGTTTTCCCTCTTTCCAGGCATATGATTGTTTTCTGAAGTAATATCCATGTGGAAACCTTTAATTTTTGCCAATTACTTAAAAAAATATTTATAATTCCCTAACAAGATTTAAATATAAATTGCATTTCTTAAGCAAGCCTGAATCAGCAGGACATAAGTTTAGAGTTTAAAGACTATTTATAGTGAAGGGGGTAATCTGTGTATGTGCATAGGTGTCTTGCTTTAAGGTTTATATTCTGCTGGAAAAAAAATTCTTTTCTTTATATCCTAGAATGCAAAACAAATTTTTACCTTGGGCTGCTCTTCAAAACCCAAAGATTCTAACAGCTATGCAAACACTGTTTTAAATATTTTTCAGTGTATCAAGAATTGCATAGAGTATAATTATTAATCTCAAGCTTCATAAGTTCCCCACACACCCTGAGATTCCAAATTAGCTGACAGGGTTTAAAATTCTCTTTAACCAGTTGGACAGAAAATGAACCTACTTACCTTGTTCACTGCTACATTTTCATCAGCAGCAATGTAATAGTATTTCATGTTACTGAGAAGGTACCCATGTTGGAAGATGACAAGGACTTCTGAGGCCAGAATAAACAAGAAGGTGGAAAGTGTACTTTGAAAATATATATATTTATCTTCAATAACTACTGTGTTGTTTCATGTCTCTTGGGAACATACATACAGCTGTTCTTCTCTTCAGCTTTCTTTAAGAAAACTAGCATTATATTTCCTTGATGTGACATTTCCATGATAACACTGAACACATGTTTTAACTGACCTTAGAATATTAGATAAATGCAAAAGTACTGTAGTCAGTTCTTTCATTCATGTGTCTGTGTTTATTTTATTTTGTCAGATATTGTTTTCTTCTTACGCAATGTAATAGGAATGTGATAGTGACAAGTGCGGGTGTGTCTTTGAATACTTTTTCATGCTGAATTTGGATCTGCCTTTTATATGAGGTTTCTGTACTATACATAAGGCACTGGGCTTGTGACTTTCAGATCTTGATGTGGATTTTCACTTCCAGCCAGGTGACAGACACAGACGTGAACACCTGGGTTAACCTTCTGTGGATGAGAGTATTCCCACAAAGGAGCAGTACTATCATTAATATCCCCACTGGTTTTTAAACTCACTCCTGTGAATCAGGTTATTTGAGCCAATATACCTTTTCAGAGCTGAGTGAGTCAGTTGTTAGAGGTTGCCTGTCCTTGGTGGTGGAGGAATTGTGAAAAGCCATTTGATGACTATCAGCATGACTATGTTATTTCTGCATATCCCTATGCAGTGGATTGGTTCCAGCTGGACCTTAACCAAAATTGAACTAAATATGTGCTTAGGCTCTTTGGTGTTTCTAAAATCTCCTTTTCGCTCATGCTTTATTCCAAGTGCTAAATAAAGATGTTTTCTTTCAAGGAGCTGTTTGTCAATATCAAAAGAAAAACAGGTGCCTGAAACCAGACAGATCTGTGGCATGATTGACATTGGTATATACAGGATAGTGCTTGCCTCCTGACTGAAAATAACAGAAAAGCGAGATTGCACACAAATACAAGCCCAGCATCAGACAAGTCAGAGAGGAGCCAGAGGTGAAGTCATTCCTTTAACATTGGAAATGACATATTAGGATTCGGGAGAAGGCTGATACCGACTCCATTGTCTACTCCTGCAGTTACAAGTCTCTGAAAAAAAAAAAAAAACAAACCCCACAACACTTTTGAGTTTATTATCCCTTGAATTCGTATACATTCTCTGCCTATGAATGAATACTTATCTTCAAAATTGTATTTGCTGACTCTAGAAGTTGTTTTATAAAACTTTGACCTTTGAAGTTGATGAGAGTATTATCACGTGACTAATGGAGTATGTCCATAAAGCATAAAAATCTGTTTTGTCTTACTATATGCCTCTTGCTGATGATTTTCTTTGGCATGTTTCAAGTATGCTCAAGAACTACTAATGTAAAGAATAGAATCTGAAATTAGCCCTGAGCCCTTGGCTTCTCCTGTTTCCAGCAGAAGCAGGGAAATTTCTTCTGTGATGCCATCTCCAGTTTTCTTGACATGTTCCACATGACAGAGTCTCTAAATAGAGCCAGGAAGATGAACAGCTACTGTTCTCTACTCTGGACTTAGATAGTTTTTAAAGAAACATAAATGATTTCTGATACATTTTTAATGGTTGACAGGGTTTTTCCCCTTGTCATTCTGCAGAGCTTTTAGCAAAAAGTCTATTCCTTTGGGAAATCCCAGTGTTCCAGACTTTGTAGGTGTAGAAAATCCTTTATTGCACTTTAGAATCACTTCCATATACAGAAATAATTTCAAGTAGTTCTGAGGTCTTTTGCAGATCGTCCTTTCAAGCCTTCATCTTGTCTAAACCTTGAACTACTGCAGTCAAGTTAATTAGAGCAGCCCTTACAGGTTCAAAAGATTCAGACAACAATTGCAATACTATTCTAACAAATTTTCAAATACTTTTCAAATAGTTCCTCTCTGATATATGTATTATATGGGGAAAAATGTAACACTATGATGTTATATATAAAGATACTGTCTTCTGCACTCATTTGGGCTGACCTGCATGACTAACTCATAACTATTCTATTTGTGAGTAATGGCATCATCCCATATTTATTTTCAAGAACTTTACAATATGTAGTACTTATGCATGCCTGTGATGATCTAAGATTTTATCTTTGGGGACTGTTACACGGTTTTATTATAGCCAGTACATATAGCAATGCCTACAGTTAAAGCTGCTTGGCGCTTTCTAGTGTAAGACATTTTACATTGCTATCTTTGCCGAGTTTAAACCACTTGGATTGCAACTTTTCAATATATGACTCTTGATGAATTCTTTGAAGGAATACTTTATCTGAAAACACTCAGTTTGTGGTTGGGTTCAGGGGTTTTTTGTTTGCTTGTTCGTTTGTTTCTTTCTTTTTTTCCCAGAACAATGTTTAAAAAAGAAACGTTATTCATTGAATAGCTTTTGCAGTTTTCATTATTGGGATGTGCCAACAATACAACCTGACAATGGATTGACTCCTTGAGAAAGTACTAGCTGGAGTGTCCTGATATTTCCTTTGCTCAGTTCTTTTCCCCACTGCTCCCTAGTGATCTTAGGGTAAGATTACAAAAGGTAGATGTAAGGAAATTTTAATGGCAGGAGTTCCTTAAAAACAGTGTTCAAACTCGGTGCACCTCAGCGAGATAAGGTGACAAAAATACAGTAACATGACTGGCATTTAGTTAATTTCTCCATTTGATTAGGCATGAGTTGAGATAATTTTGATTTATTAATTTTATTTTGTTGCTTTTAAGAATAATGAATGTGTTGCAACACAAAATAATTAATACCAAAATAAAAGATAGTGATTGTGACTTTGTATGTTTGACTTTCTAGAGGAAAACTCATTCCCCATTACATTCCTGTGGAAAGACTGACAGAAAGAAATCCATGCCCTTTTAAAATACGATCTCCTTGTGTGAGGACAATGAACACAGTCCAAGATGACATAGAGGCTTGATGGCAAAACCTAGTAAAGGGTTTACTAGTGAATTTATCCTTGTCTATTGATAGCAAGACTTGTATTACGATACCAAATGACCGCCAGTGAGCAGCTGCTAAAATATAACAGAGCAAATCCAGTAGAATTCAGCCTATCCTAATACAGGCAAACTTCTGGAACAAGGCCTTTTGTTCCAGTGCCGCCAGTCTAAACAACAAGGCTATTGACTGCATGTGCCAGCCTTTGTTACTGGGGGCTACCTGAAAAGATTAAAATTGCATGAATCTGCAATTTCAGATCCATCAATTCTCAGCTGCAAAACCTCCATCTGTAAACTGACCCAGGAGAAGTAGACTGTTGACTTAAGCTTCTATGTTAAAGGGTCATACTGTCATAGTCTATCACTAGGAAATAAATTTGTTTCCAGTGCCAGTGCTAAATAAGTCTTAAGGAGCTGTAGCATAGTTTTGATCTTTCATATTGCCACAATTATTGCAAAAAGTCATTAATTCATCTATGGACCATCAGTCAAATCAGTAAGTCCTTTAGACAACTTCAGAGAAAGGAAACAAAATGAAAGGCATTCAGACCACTTCCTCTTCCACTTTGTCAAAATTTTACTAAGCTATATACTGACATGAACATGCTTCTCCAAAAAGGAACTGTTTGTGAATCATCTCCAAGAGGAGCTGGTAAGGATTCCTTCTCTTTTGCACCTCTTCCTTTACAGAATATAATATTGTTTTTGTTCAGGCTACATTGAACCCAAAGTGAAATCTGCAAGCTAATGATGAATCAAGGAGACATTTTACTTTCCCTTCTCTATGCTGAAAGGCAGCTTGCACAGTTTTGTGAAAAGTTTTTCAAGCACTAAGCCTAACATTAGCATAATATTCTCGTATGAGTCAAGCTTCTGGTAAGAAGTACTGGTAGAACTAAGCTGCACTGCGGTGTATTCAAAAAAATCTACATTATGATGATAACAGGAAGAATAAATTGTCCTGGTTCCAGCCAGGACAAGGGTAATTTTTGCAGTAGCCAGGAGGGGCATGGCTAGGATCCAGAGGTTATTCTGTACCACCTCACATCGTTTTCCAGGGATGGGGAAGGGCTCCTTTCCGAGTCGGCATGGCGTGGCGGAGGGAGCAGTTGGGTATTGTGTATTGTCGGGGGGTTTCCTTGTGAATCGTTTGGGTTTTGTACCCACTGTCATTAGTATTGCTGATTATATTGTTCGTTTTCCTGTCTCATGGTTGTTTCCAGTAAATTGGTGTTGAATCTTCAAACTGAAAAAAACCCATAGACCTTAAGTTCATATTGTTTATTCATAAAAAGGCATTTCTACTGCTTTAGAAGATAACTTTCCTCTACATTGTTCAGTTTTCCCTTTTACAGTTATTTAAGAAGATTGTTAGGCTTCTTTATTTTTCTCAACTGTATGGAAAAAAATACGGTTTTTAGTCTTTCTCCAATTATCAGAAGAAACACCCTGTTCTTTCTCAATGTTTACAAATGTCCTTATTTTCCTAAAGGAAATCAGCTAACAGGTTACCACCCAAACTAACATTCTCTTCACTGGACAACACTGGTTATAGGATTTGGAAAAGACTTGATAGGTCATGTTGAGAAAAAAAAATGATGGAAATATTTACACTCTTGAAAAATCAACCTGTAAATACTATACCCATACTCCAAAGTTCTCTATGAAAAAATATTCTGCATGAGCTGTAAAAGAATATGTACTTCATTAAAAATCTGTAAGGCTCTCTGTATTCTCTGTAAAAACACAGAATTTCAGATGTCCCTATTCTCCATGTACTTACTCATTCTAAAGTGTACTTAGTCATGAGAACACAAATTACAAATTCAAAGAGAAAAGCAAAGAATGTCTGTCTTTCAGATATGGTACCTACATTTGCCACAGTCCTCAACCTACAGTTTTCTTAGATTATGACACCTCCTTTCAAAAACTGAAGAGGACATTCCCTAATTTAATGTTCAGGTAACGCACTCTTCATAATGATCATTACATTTACTATGAGAACGAGCAAATTGTTATGGCTGATCAGACATTTAAAGTGTTCTATAAGGATAAAATTATCCTTCATCTTCACTCCATGCTCCCATCCCAACCCAACAATTAAGCTAAGATTTTGTTTCCTTAGTCATTTTATAAACCTGTTCTCATCCTCACCAAGGCAAAGGAAGCTACATTCCAGTGGTAAGACAGTACTATTTTGAATAGAGCCAAGGAGTTCAAGGAGGTAGCTAAAAGTTTTTATCTCTCATGTGGATGTAAACATCTAAACTCTGCTGGTGACCAATAGGGTGAGCTGAAAGGGTGAGCAATGTGATTGCACAAGATTATTTTTATTTTAGATTTCCAGTTTGAGGCCTTTAAGCATAAACTTATTTTAAGTTAGGTAATATTGGTACATCTTCACTTTCTATATGTGTTCTCCAATCAACCATTCGAATTGCCTTTGCTGTGGAGCTTTTGCCTCATTCAAGGCACAAATCCTTTGCTAGGAATAAATCAGAAATGTGTAGAACATATGTAGACTAAGAAGGGATATAAAGATATTAATCTCATCTCTGTTAGCATTGGCTTCACGCTGCCCATGGTCAGGGCTATCTATGTCTGTTACAGGTGGAAGTTGTTGCATGTAAGATTCCAGTTTCAAGTGTTGCAGAACTAAAAAGACAGGTGGTGAAAGTGTCAGGAGAATGCACAAAGAGAAAAGCAGGTCCTGTAGATAAAAGGTGCATTCTGTCCCATGTAATTTAGTCCCAATTCTGTTGTAAAACTTCTGTTTGATATTAAGCAAGCCATAAAACATAGTCAAGCATGGATTCTAAATGTACACTTTGGAAAGCCAATTGAAGATATTGGGTATCCAGCTAGAGGTACAAAAGCATTTAGCATTTACACCTGTAACAAATGTTAATAAAAATGCTACTTTAAAAATAAAAGGCACTATTTTCTCTTATATTTTTAAATCTAGGCCTCTTTAATTTAATGGCAGAAATCAGTGGACAACTCTGACAATATCTGCTGTAAAGAATCTTGTTCAACAGTTGTTCCTTCAAGTGATACCAACTTCCTTCATGTGTTAAAAACTAACTCCTTTTATCTGCCTGAGACGACCTCCCGTGAAGCTGCACCCACTACAAAATGGGAAACATAACTCCCAGCTCTGTGTTGGAAGTACAGATTGCAAGAAATACTTTCTGCCATCATTTCTGTTTCTCCATTTTAACTTAAACATCTCAGACCACTTAGAAGACAACCTACTGAGATGGAGATGAGGAAGAGGTGAGGAAACTAAGAGGGACAGAATTTACAGGGAACAAAAAATTACAAGGATGAGCCACACCCCAGACTGATGGGCATATGAGCATAGGATCAAAATAGGAGAGAAAAAAATATTAGATGCAAAGCGATATTATGTATTTCAGACCTAAACTGTCAACATAATTTGGCCATTGTGGAGTTTTAAACCATCCAGTTTTCCTAAATCAAGAAAGCCTGAGTTATAGAAACATGAGTAGGATTAATCTCAACTTCCTCTAAGCAGTTGAAGAATAGGCAACATAGTTGCAATTGATAAAAAAGAATGCCAACAAAATAAATCAAATTTAGACTTTGATTCATCTGACCAGGTATAGGCATCTGCTTTAGGATGAGATGAGGCATGCTGGGAATTCCACCAATGATGCTGCCTATTTTTCCTTTGACAGTGAAAAAGTAGCACAGGATGATTGGATCAGATGTTAATGCCTACAGCACGGAACATTCCATTTAGCCATATCAATCCCACCTTCTGAAATCCTTTAGCTAATCATTGGCTGTATCTCAATGACTAAATGCTTAATTTCCAAGCCTTACTCCAAAATACTAAAAGGCAGATAATCACCTTAATTGAACCAAACTTAAGTTACTGATTGACATTTTATTATCGAGAGTTATGATCTGGTGGATAAATCTCTGCACATCAAATACATCTGTGATCCCTCAGTTAGAGCGAATCCTAGAGACATTGACCCATTCCCATCCAATACACATCTCCATGATATTTTCAATCCTGTAAACTTTCAGCTAGCTGTGACCTACCACCATAACTATTTCAAATTCAGCTGTTCCACTACCTATGAAGATCTTTATAGACATTACAGTGGCACACAACGAGGTCAAAATGGAGTTGACCTTTCAAATGAACTTGATTCCATGATCTGTACTCTGCCCATAAATTAGAACATTCTTTATTCTGGTAAACAGAAGAACAATTGTCCTCCTGACTTTACCAGGAGTGCCACTAAGGCAATTGTCCACTTCAAACTGGAAGCTCTGTATGCACTGGCTGGCTGACATTGTCTGTTTCTTTCCCAAGGTGGATTAACTGAGGCTGTTCAACCACCTCTGAAAACATTTGCTGCCACTGTCAGAACTCAAACTGGCTTGGCTTTCCAGTCTTTTCCAGACTGCTGCATTCCATATTTCTCTACTGGAAATATTTATATGAAATATTAGGAAAGCCATTTAGGAAGCTGGCAGTAAGGTTGGTTTCAACAAACAAAATATTGTTGAAATTTGATGTTTCCTGCCTCCTGTGACGAACATATGAAACACCTTAAGAAATAAGAAAGAAACTGTCATTTGGATAATTCACCATGCAACATTTGGACAACTCGATTTGTCTTCTAGAGAAAGCAAGATGAGAGCAAGCTAATATGGAACCCTGTGTTGCAAAATACAACTGCAAAAAACAGTCACAAAAACTAGGTACCTCTCAGATGCTTGAACCATAGCACTATCATATAGCATTTTTGAATAGTGTGATTGATTCTCCTGGAAAGTCTTATCAAGCAACAAGGACAAAATATTAGAATGGAAGGCAAAAAAGAATTAATGGCAATACAAGCAATGAATATGTGTAAAAGAAGAAATTCTTTCACTGAAGATGAATTGTGGAGCATGGCCAGAACACTAAAAACTAGTGTTAGCTCTGAACTTCGGCTCTTTTCTTGAAATACTAAAAATGGAGAAGTAGTGATGAACAGCATTTCTTTTGAATCATCCAGAAAATCAAAACGCCTTAGACCTGGTTTACTGCAATGGTGAGACCCTTAGTACAGATTAAGATGTTCCATTGTTCTACCTTTGCAAAGCAAAGTAATATCTTCAGCAACCACTGCCGCCATCTCTTTGCTATCGTGTGAAAACCGATTACCTTCAAAGACGGTGGTGGCAACAGTGACATTACGCTGTGTACAGCTCAAAAAGGATTCGGCCCACCTCTTAGGAATTGTGCTTAAATGCTCACCTCCAGAAGGCAGTCACAGAGTTACTACATCTTAACCATCTGAATTTTATATGTAGGCCCATCCTTCCACCAATGGTCCTGCTACTGTCACTGAACGACCCCCTCTTTCACCACCTTAGATTAAGCCTAGCCCTTGGAGATATCAAGAAGTGGATTAAAAATCTTTTTGTAGACTAGTTAGAAGATTAGGAAAGTATGACAAGTATGAAAGTTCTTAGATGTTTTATCTGAACAAATGATGTCCATCTCAAAGTCCAGCACAGAATTTCAGTTATCCAGATGAAGGATGTTGACCTGGGAGATATTGACATGTTTGTCATAAAGAATGGGCAGATTAATTGAGTCTGGGAAAGGAATCTCCAGCTCTTTCAACATAAGTCATCCAAAGTCCACAAATGGATCAACATTTTCCAAATGAGTACCTGCTGGACAATAGTCCAAAGCTTGTCTATCAAAGTAGAACATTAGAGAACATTTTTTTAGAAAGACTTTTGAAACACTTTGGAAAAAAAAACATCTAAAACTTTGGTCAAAAATGACTTGACTCAATGGGTTGGTTGATTACACAAATGTGACGAACTCTGCTTCGACCTGTGCTGTTCTGTGGCAGAGTATGGTGCCCTGGTGTGGCATGGAATAGGAAACACTCACTGGAACAAATGCTGGCATTCCTGTCCTGACACTGGTTTTGTTCCACCATTTTTGTTCCACTTTTTTGAGATCAGAAACTATGCGTTGAAGAATTTTCTCTCAAAGAAGTAACTCGTTACGTCTACCTTTGCATAACGACACCTTCCATTCATCAGGTTAATGGCTGCCTACACAGCGCCTCATGTGAGGCACCCCCAGATGACACACAAGGTGACAAGAACAGGTTGTGGGGTGTAACTAGCACTGGACTCGTAAGCAAGTCAACAGCTCAGCTACTTTCTGTTGGCCCATCATACCAGGGAGGCCTTGGCGGGGCCTTCCCGGCTTGGCAAACACGGTCAGCTGGGAGATGGAAGGCACATATCCGGTGTTGGCAGCCGCCGTCGAGGGCTGCTTAGTTTCTTTTACTGCAAAGGCATCCAACCAAGGAAGTTTGGACGGGAAGAGGCGCGTGCAGACGGGTTATACATGGCACTACCGCAGAGCGATGGACTGGGCGATGGTGGAGCCCGCCGGGGAGCGGAGCTCGGAGGGTCGCGGAAGGGCGAGCACGGGGGGCGGCGGACGGGGGCGGGAGATGGCTCGGGGGCGTGACGAGGGCCCCTCACGTGCGTGGGGCCCCGTGTCCTCCCACCACCGCCCCGCTCCAAACTCCGCGTCCGTCCCGCGG
>VZTR01007011.1:1109-28985 GCA_013400775.1 Chaetops frenatus | reverse complement strand
GACGGCAGGGGGGCTTTCCTCTTGGATTTGTGTCCATGCCAAAGTCCTGTGCCACCATCGTGTGCCTTGGCCGTGCAGCAAGCTGCGGCGGTGCAAAATATTAAAATTTAAACTCCTCGGCTCTTCGTGCTCCAACGATAGGGTTGAGGTTGCGAGAGAAGCCAAAAAGATTTAAAGTTAAGGCTCTGACACGCCATCCTTCACTCGTCACTCGGGAGGTGGTCAAAGCGTGTGGTGACGGGAGAGGGAGGTCTTGGGGTGAAGAAGGGAACAAGGTGACAGTCGAACTTGGAATTTCCTATCCTATGTGTGGCAATTTCACATCCTTGCCCTTAACTGAAAAGCATCATGGTTCTCTTGGATTGAACTTCCTTGTTTTTATTTTTACAAGAAGTCATCCCTGGGAGTGGAGAGCCATTGTTGTTTTGGAGCTGTTCTTGCCTTTTGGGTAGAGAAGTGGCCTCCCAAACCCAAAAATGCTCTTATATCGTAGTTACTATGCATCCAGGCTGTGATCTGTTAAAAAAATATATATCCAGAGGCTGGAGCTCTTAAGGTTAAAGGGAGGCAGATAGCCTTCAGGACACTTGACAGAAGATGTCTTTTTGTACAGCTGGTGCACAGGTATCTCTCATTAATGGAGTTAATCTGTGATGCCGTCGGTGAACAGACCCTGTAGAAGTCAGTGGAAGGTGCCCCAGGTGGGCTTGTATTTTAAGCAAGCTGCCTGTCAAGCAGAGGTGCTGAACGGATAGACTGGAAGGAAGACCAAAGGCCTGTATTCCCAAGACAGATAAATCATGGTTAATTGCTTTGGCAAGTTTCCCCATCCTCATAATGTGGCTTAAGCCAATCTTGAAGGGATCATCCCTGGAAGTAGGAGAGAAATTTAGGAACCACTCTGCCTCTTGAGGGATTGCCAAAAACTTGCTTTGCCTTTGGGAGAAGTTCTGTTGGGTTTGTGGAGTTGGGCCTGTAGACTGTGCTGTGGCCAATACTTGCTCTTCGTGTGTTGCTGTGTTTGATCAAAGAGGGACAGTGAGGTATCTGTTTCGATGGGAGCAAAGAAATGACCAGAAAAACTGTTTGCTGGGCATTGGACTGAGGCTAAGAGTGACCATTGTGCAGGACTCTTCTTGGCTAGGTGGAATTGTGTTCTAAGTGTTGACTTGTTGGCTTGTTAGTCTGTCCGGCAAGGTCGTCCTCTGGGCAGGTGGTTTGTAGTGGCCATTGCGCAAATACCGCTTTTGAAAAACAGCTGAAGAGATACTTTTAAAATTTAAAAATCAGACACATTCTTTAGTTGTGCAAGTTCGAAGTTTATTTAAGGTGCCAAAATTGTTAATGCTTTTGGACTCACATGTGGTCAAGCTGTCTCTTTTTTCTAAATTGTTCATTTTTGGCAAGGATTGTCTTATAATGAATTTTCTAGCCATGTCTGAAAAATCATTAAATAGAAATGATTTAAATATAGTGAGCACTGATTTTGGAAGGACATAGCTGCAAGTTGACCTGAAATGTTAAGTATTAAGTAATTTAAGCTGTTTTGTGAACTGCCTATGTTATTGACGGTGGGTTTACTTCTGTTTCATGGTTGTCTTATTTATAACTCATGCCATACAATACTGTTTGAATATGGTGTTTGAAATCTGGTGCAGTTTGTTATTCTTCCATTTTTCCTTCTGGATCTTGATCTGGTGTCTTGATCAAAAAAATGTTGTGTAATCTATTTGCAATTGTTAGCTTAAGTATGAATGCCAACTATTTCTGCTGATATGTGTCATGGTTCTTCCAAAATACAAATGAAAAATCATCTTAAAAAAAAATGAAGGTAAGTTAATTTTTCTTTTAAAAAAAGGAAAAAATCATAATGGGTTCAATTGTTTGTGGAATTCTTTATATTCTGGATGTCATCCCTGAAGAGAGGGAGCCGATCTCTATGTAGGCCAGTGATTTGGAATTCAAAGATCAAGACCTTGAAGTCCACTAATGGACTGGCAGTGTGATTGTGGGGCTGGCTGTGTATCCTCAATGTCAGTTCCCATGCATTTTAGAGGTTATGGTGATGACTACCCACTGGTTTTTTGTTTGTTTTTTTTTTTTTTTCCCTTTTTTTTCCTTTTTTTTTACTCTGGTAGAAACGTTTATTGAAAAACATTGAAAAGACTCTTTTTTCTATATGGAAAATGAAACAATAGGTAATGTTGCCAGCCTCTGTGGATGAGGTGAATAACATAGTTGTTCTGTTTGCAAGTTTGTTTCTTCATGAGGTGGACAGACATGGAGTAGCTGGTGAACAAGACAGGTGAAGGAAAACATAAGAAAATGTGCACTGGGTTTTTATTTCCCCACGTTTTTTTCAACAGGCATTGACATCTTACAGCACCTCTCTTTGTATGTACCTGCTGCGACTGTTAGTGTGGTTTTTGAACAATCCTTTGTACAGCCTTTGGGCAAATGGTAGGGTTACCTTCTTTTTCAGTGTGACAACTTTCCTTTGGCTTACTGACTTGTTTCCCACCAATTGAAACTTTTTTACTTGTTCTCATCATCTTTACTGGAGTAATTAGAAGTAGACCTCATTTCCAAGGTTCTTTCGGAAGCAAACTATGTTTGCTCTCTCTGCAGTCAAATCCCTTGACCTGCTTCGGCAAACTCTTGCAAGTGATGCCTGAGATTGAAGTCATCCTGAGTTGTGGTTGGCATGACAAGTTTGTTTGCTGAAATGTGGAAATGATTCAATACAAGTTCTCCCTGGGACAACTGTGTGCTAGCCAGCAGGTCAGACATACAAAGTCGTGGTCGGTAGACAACTGCTAAACTCTGCTGAGTTTGGAAGAGTCTCTTTCTCATAAAATTTAATAATTTGCTTTTGTATTAGCTGAGGTGGAAATGCATTGATGTTCTCTGCTGTTGGAAATGGTATCTAGTCAAACTACAGAGTGTTTCTGTCTTTCGTCAGGGAACTTTTGGTACAGCTGAAACCCATAATATACATGGCCCACTGGATCCATTTGTGTAACTCTCAGTAGGCTTGGGCCATGATTGCTACTCATATCAAAAGATTTTTACTGGGTTTTACTGATAGGTAAGCAAAACGGTTTGTGTGAACTTTGCTAGTGCACCTATGCCTTGATGCCTTTTCTTCACTCTCTATTTTACCTTGACACTACACATGAACCTAATGTTTTAAGGTGTCTTAACCAATTTCCATTAAAATATTACATATTAACATATTGAAAGTCCTGTACTTCAAGATTATACATTTTCGTATGTTTCATAGAATGTAAAATATCCTTTTATTTTTAATTCTTCCAGTGCCTTGCAAAAACATGCATTTTTTCATACTGGTGTCTAGTACTCTCAAGGTGATATTTCACTTCCAATGATGATTCAGTACTTTTGGTTTTATTTTTAGAACTAAAGCCTTTGACATTAAATTATACAGATACAGTGAAATTACAAACTGAAACAAATTTCAGGAGCAACTGCCTGAAGTTCTGTGGTCTTGCATTAAACGATGTCAGGTTTAATCACCTAACAAGTAAGCCCAAAGACACGTATTCCAAGAAAATTTAGACTTTGTATCTACATTAGTGGCCACAAGTCAAAGAAAGTGATCCTGTGTGCTGTTCTTCATCTAGTGTGCTACTTTTTTTAATGACACAGTGTAGAAAACTGATGGAGAAATGCTGTCAGTTTGTCGAAAATTTGATACTGCATAGGAATTACCCACTTAAACCCAAAGTCTCTCACAGCCCTAGTAATGCTGCAGCAATTGAATCTTCATTATGTTTTGTGTGCATTTACTAGGAAGTTTAAACATTTGTTTTACTTAAGTTAACTGAAAGGGTAAATCCATTATCTACAGTATGCAGCTTGGAGTTGTAATTTTTTATGGCTATTTGATGAAAAATTACTATTAGCAACAAATTAGAATTGGCTGTTCGGGCAATAGCCAATTTTTTACCCCTTGAAATGGGTTGTTTTAATTCAGCCTGTCTTGCAGGAATTCCAGATTGTCTTGGGATCGATCTTCTGCTGCTTGTTTTTGATGCGCTGATTCCCAACACCTTGGTTAAAGATCTTGTTCATAAGGAGGGTCTTACAGTCATTGAGGTGTAATGCCTGAGTTGTTATGAGTTTGTTTTGACAACTGGTGGAAATGTTACTGCTTGTTTCAGGAGAGGTAAAAGACATAAATTTGCTTTGCTGACCCTACCCAACTAAGTAAGACTAGGAATTTACATCAGATGTGTTTTTGTTGCTTCCACCCATTAGGAACTACACATCTGACTTAAAATAGAATTAAGGATTAGTTGTTCATCCTCCATGGGTGACTTTCACTTCTTTAAACCAGAGCACGAATGCAAGAGCACTGCAGGAATGGAGCTATCACATTTAGTGCAAGAAACTTGACTTTTCCATGTCTCTTGCCAAGACGCTTTTCACCAGCTTGACTAGCCCCAGAACTCTGGACAAAATTAAGGACTAGTGCCCTGTCTTTTGGTGCTGCTGCAGGGGAAGTGCCTGAGCTGCCCCTGGGGTTTTCTCCAGTTTGCCCTGGCCTCCGTGGTGCCACTGGCCTGGCAAGGCTTGAGGCTGCTCACAGGGTGAGCTCAAACATGTGCAAGCAAAGGAATGAACCTCTGTCTGTGTCCTATGTGGAACACAAACGGTTCACAGATAAGGAGATGTCTTAGCAGGTTTTAAGCACAAAACTCCTTTGTATGTACGTGTTCAAAATCAGCATAGTAAAAAAATGTTTTTATTTTTTCTGTATTACTTATTTTAAATTGCTCATGTCCATCACAGAAAAAAAAAAGATGGAAGGGAGAGAAAGTGGGAAAAGGGGAGAGATGCCTCATCCATAAAGCATGTGAGACTGATAATTCTTAACCTTCACAGTCTGTCTTTTACTGTGATTTATTTTCTTGAGCTTTTTGGTCAATCAGCGATTTACTACTGTGGTGCCAGTCACGTTTGGAGTTACAGAACAATCACTTCCAACTTGCAAGACTGTACTATCACAGAAGGTTGCTTCCGTTATGCTGATGTTCAGTACCTCTTGAATGAGGATAAATTATCAGACACAAAGAACTTAATGAGACATGCCACAGCCCCTTGTTCTTCAGGAAGGTTGGCGTAGCTGGAGCAGCTTCAGTGATGCTGTGTCCCTTTTAGACCTCTCAGTAGGTGCAGCTTCATTTCTTCCTGACTGCCGCAGCATTTCTGATTTGTGCCAAAGCAGTAGAAAAAACCAAGTTACTAACAGTTAGGCTTTCATCTCATTCAACCAGAATATGTGATAACTTAGTGTGCAGATCTGTTGGATATAACAGATAAGCAGCCCTATAATGCCACTCTTACTCTTCTGTAATAAATTCCAAATCTGCTGTTTCTGGGCAGTGTATTATTTTTGTGTATCTGTTGGAAGCATGAGCCTCACAAACTGTATTTGCAGGGTAAAAAGGGATGCAGAAGTTTCTCCCTGTTCTCTTCTGTGCCTTTGAGGTTTTGAATGGCTGGATGCCATGTGATAGATATTATGGGTCAATAAATACTGGGTTGATTATTTTTTAAATCTTAGAATAAAATATTTATAATTCACATATTAGACATACCATGTCTCTCTGACAGTATGTTGTTAGTCCAGAAAATATCTTAAAAGTTCAGTATTTTATATAATCAATTGTATTTTCCAGAACTGTAGTATCTCTAAGAACAGCTTTTATTTTTCTAATTTCTAATGGGCTTTTAATATTTACACACAAGAATTTTGTGCTCTTTGAAATTATTTCTTTGAACTTCTCTTCGTATTACTTAGAGGAAAAGAAAACTGGCATGTTACTGGCTCAGTACACTATAAAGGCAAAAATATTTACTGTTTTCATAAACATCCTCAGAAGATTTACATGTGTCCCTTAATGGTGACATGTGGCAGATATTTTTCAAGGCATCTATTAATGTGTATGAATACATAGGATGGATATGGATTAAAAAAACATTTTTAAATCATAGATTTACATTTTTAAATTACTTTTAAGTCATGTTGGCAGGATTAATTGCAAAATAAAGCAACTATTTTCTAGGTATCTTTTAAATGTGAATTAGTTTTATTGAATAATGGAACTACTGTTAACTCAGTTTTGTTTTGATTCGTCAGTGAGACTTCACATTTTATTATCACAGTTCATACAATAAATTAGTAAAGCTCTGATCAAATCTTTATTCTTGGCCATGTTAAGTCTGAGGGTTTGTTTTCATTTCTTTTGTGGGGAAAGATAAGGTATGTGTTTCAAGTGGCCTAACCACATTTGTAGTTGTGCCTCTCTAGCTCTTCTGCCCCCACAGTTTCTTAAAGTTTACACCTTTTAAGGAAATTAAGTGTTAATGCTCATTCTTTGCTAATTGTCATAGTAGCACATGAAAAATCAAAACTCAGTTGTTTTTTTAATATTCTGGGTTGAAAGGAAAGGAAGGAGATTCTTCTTCTCCTCTTCTCTTCTCTTCTCTTCTCTTCTCTTCTCTTCTCTTCTCTTCTCTTCTCTTCTCTTCTCTTCTCTTCTCTTCTCTTCTTCTCAAGTGACTTTGTGATTTTCATTTTGCAGAGACATTTAAATACTTCTCTAAGCATCTCCACTTCCTGTAAAATACTGGATTATGGAAATTTGCTTGGTTCAGGAAATAAGAAAAAGATTTGGCTTTACTTTGGAGATGCCACAGTTTAAAGCAAGTTGTGGGAGGTATATTGTGATGTATTTATCACAGAAAAATGTTACATGTACCTTTTTTAAGTACATATGTAGGGGAACCATTGAGGTGCATTCTTAAGTGTGTTGAAATGCATATATATCAACTCCAAAATACTTTCAGGACTATGATGTGTTGAATGTTGTATTCAGTGGATATTCAGAAGACTGTAATTTATGAAGTTCCATCCATTAAATGCAGTTCTTCAATGAGGCATCATCAGGATATTGATAACGTTTTTTTTACTAGTAACTAGATATATGAAGGGTACAAAACAATCCAAAGTAAATTTGTGAGAGTTAACTGGAATATGGTTTGGCTGCTTGCTAAATCATGCTCATTTGTTGTGTTTTGATTTCAGCACCTGATTTTCCCCAGTTCTATGTATGTGTAAAACATAGCTCTTGCTAGCACAGTGTGACAATTCCATTTTACTTTAGTGGCAAGGTCACTTACAAAGTTAAAACCAACAGGCCTGGGATTGTGTCTGTAAGAAATAATGGGAATGTAAGACTCTGTGTGCTGACACAAAAGATCCATCCAGTTCAGCACTCTGATTCCTATCACAGGTCCATAATGTCTAACTATAGAGCGAAAAAAATGGGAAATGTGGCTCAGCAGAAGTCATAGGGAGCTTTCATGGCTGTCTTTGTTGGGACAAGGCAGATTTCAGCCTTGGTTATAAAATAACTGGCAGAGTGACCTGAGCTGCCCAGATGTTCAGAGCCCATGTTCATTACCTGCACACATCTGCCAGGGCGTTGTGGCTGCAGGCCACAAATACATTGGTGTTGCTGAATTCTGTATTAACTTAAACTCAGATTTTTCAAGAAGAGGTTGTTAGTGTATGTGATCAAATATACACGCTGTGTAAAACCTCAAGTTATCAGCAGTATATGCTCTAGATACCTACAGGATCTTCAGCACAGACTTGATATGCTTAAGGACTGTATCCCAAAATAAAGTCTAGCTGGCAGTTTGCATGAGTACACTCAGCCTAGAAAATCTGGAGAGAGGAATACACCCACAAAAGAAAACAATTTGGAATAGCACTTGTAATAACTCTAGGAATTAACCTCATTATTTGAAATTACTACTATTTTGTAAGTATATATAAACCACAGCAGATTGTACTGAAGTATAATATATAAAATTAGAAAGATAGATGGAAAACTTGTCTGAAAACAGGAAAAAACTGGGTTTTTTCTCCTCTGTAGGCTTTTTGCCATATAGTTACTTTATACCATAACTCTTAGGTGGACAGTCATGTTCTCAAGACTAGCACATTTTTTCCCACTTGTTTAGGTCACAGATAAGGACCAAACTTGATCTTGGATTAGCAGTGCTTTCTAAGAACAAAGAAACGTAGAGTAAGAGCAATGATGTTTACAGCAGACTGAGAATCTTGAGCTTTTGTTCTTAGTGTATTTTTCTGTGGAATTAGTTTGTAAATATAAGTATGTAAGTAAGTATGTAAATATTTATTCTAAATAGGTATATTCAAAGCAACTTGTCAGTTGAGTGAGCATTTCCAGCAAAACAATTTCTAATGTTTTCTGAAAATGATGGTTTGACCCCAGCTTACCACCCTCTTTTGCAGCTGAAGGAGTGACCAACTAGATGTCCAGGCATTCCCAAGTGTAACAGGAGATTTAATGGAGTGCAGGTTTAGAGCAGTCAATCAATTTTCACTTTTGAAACAGCAAAGTCAGAAGTTTCAAAGATAAAATTTAAACTGTCAGTGCACATCAGGTTTTTTGTAATACATGTATGTAGAAAATGTTAAAGCCCAGCTTTGAAATTTGTTCTCTTCTTTGTCTGGTTCATGTGCTTAGTGTTACATACTTCAGGTTTTGATTTGATTGTACAAAAATGGTATGTGTTGAGTGGGAGAAAAAAGGACTTGATCTCTATTTGGTTTTAATCTGACAAAAACTTCCATAAGACACTATAATAAGGAAGTCTAGGACAAGTTTATCATTATATGACTTTTGAAGGCATTGGCTTCCAGAGAATTAACATGGGAATGAGCTGTATTTTTACCCAGCTCATTCCAGGTCATCAAGGAATGATGATCAATAACAACAAGGAATTTTTTTCCAGATGCCAAAGGCAAGTGAGTTAGCTTCCTGTTTCAAAAGATCCATCACTGTTTCAGATTCTATTTCACTCATGGTAGACCCATCTCTCTTCTATCAGGGCAGCTCCTTAATTGATTTGTTTTTCCTCTCTCCCATATTGTACTCACCAGCTCTCCTGAGGTTTGTCCTTATTTATTTAAACCACCCAAGAATAAAATACAAAGTTCTGAATGAGAAGATGGAAAACACTGTATTTAAGGATGCTTCTTTGAGATGTAACATTGTAGGATTATTAAAACATGGAAGCTGGTGCATGAAGCAGTTGTTGATTTGACAGCTTATGTCCATGACTACAGAAATGGATATAAAAGATTACTACTTCACAAAACATTAAAACTATACAAAGATGGGATCTTGTTTATATTTTCATCAGCAGGATACACATCACAGGTGTATGCAAACTGTACCACGCTTCTCTACTTTCTTATCAATAAAGATTTAATAACACAGTTGCTTGTCTTTCTTGGATTTTTATTTTAAATGCTTATTGAAGAAAATCATTAAAACACCTTATCTTTAAAACCAATTCTTTATAAGGATAAATTTAGATTTTAAGTTCAGTTTTGCCCTGAAACTGCTGTGATGCAGAACAAGTGTATTGAACAAGACAGTGTTTTGGGGGTTATCTATGCATGCCACAAAACATGGATTTAGTGGGGAGATAGAATGAGCACTGGGACATTATATGGTTTCTGTCCTTATGAACATTAGGTTTTGAGCCACTCATAGTGACAGATGAAACTTTACTGTTATTCATTTGTATCTATACCCATATTATTTTCCTACATTTATCCAGATAAAATCACTTGATATGATCTGTTCTTTATACCTTTGGATACTTATGAAAAGAAAGCAATGATGGACAGCTATCAACTAAGTTATACTTAGAGTGTGAGATATATTTTTTAAGTACAAGTGTACATCTTAGTTAAACATAATGCTGATATTGGTCTGTAAAATGTGAACCTCTTTTTTGGTGTGTGTTATTTGAATATATTCAGTATTAATTGAATTATCCAACTCTAAGTTCCTGACTCAAGTAATTACAAACTAGTTTATTCTAAAAAATTCAATCCTTCACACCTGAGCATATATATATGTATCTAATCAAAGCTAAGAAATGTAACAAAACTGATTCCTTGCGAGCACACAAAATAATTTCTTTATGATGGCATTCTTACTGTCAAGCAAAAATAATCGGAATTAATGAGAGTCATCATTCTAGCCTATATATCTCTATATATGGGTTTATTATTTCTGTTGGTAAAATAATACTTTATTTGGCCCTTTATTTTTTTCTTATGTACACTTGTTTATATTTATGAAGCTTGAACTGAAAGTGTGTGACTAAAAGTAATTAATTTAGAAAAAGGGATTTTATATCTCTATAGGCTAAATAAAGACCTAAAGTATACTGAGATAGTAAATGAGAAGAGAAAGAAGAAAATAGTGCTTGACTGTAGAACCAGTGGCATTTTGTCTTGTACTTTTCAATAAATTAATGCTCCCTTTCTGTTAATTTGTCTCTTTTGTCCAATATTTGAGTTCTGTCTTGCCAATGTCTTCTCAATACCTGCCTCTCTCATTTTCAGTCAAACCAGCAGAAAATTTTTTTCCCATCTAACTTGTTCGGAAAAGGGCACTTTCAGTGTGGAATTAGTTGTCTATGGATTGTCAAATAAGGATATTTTCTGGTTTTTGGCAAGAATCTGGAACTTGGTTATGTAGTAGAAGAAAGGCCTGTGTGTTAAAACTGCTTATCTTTTGTAGAAAGGTGGGTAGGAAGGGGTTGTTGAGTAAAAATGGAGGCTCTCATCATTAGGACACTTGAGTGCTGTCTCAAAAAATATAATTCTTTCTTTTCTCTGTCACAGTCTAGCATTGAGTGTATCACTCAGACTCAGTATTTCAGAGATGATTGCTCATCTCCCTGACAAAGTTTGAATCCCTGAGCCAAAACACAAGCAGAATAAAGCCTTTTTCTTTTTTGTTTTTCTTTTTTTCCCCCAAGTAAATATTGTCAGAACATCTTAGAATAAAGTAGAGCAGGCTAATTGGGTCTGATAAGGAGAAGCTATGCTGCAAGTACAAGCTAGAGACAGATCAGTTCTATGTAGGCGTTTGGTTTGGTTTTCGTGGGGCTAACTGCAGAGAGGTATTCAACTCGTGTGCAATGTTATCTTTGACTCTGCAGTCAGTGAGGACTTTAGGCCAGAATGCCCTTTAGACCATTCAAGTGAAGTTTCTCTGAAAGGTCATAGACTTCATACCCTTCCTTTGTAAAAATATATAGAAAATCTAATTGGGTTAACTTAGTCAGTTAAGTTAAATATACTTAAATGTGGCCTCCTAAGCAGTAAGGTTTTATTTTCTTTTTGTACAGTCTTCTGATCCTAATGCAGGATAATACCCAACTTTTCATTCATTATAGGCTTTCCCTTGGGGAGGTAAACTGTGTTAGTAGGTGAATGTTGCTAAGGGACTGTACTGTTGAAGCATAAAGAGTTTAGGCACAGCACTGAACTACTAGGTGTAAGCTAAGGTTTGTTATCTGAGTGACAATAACTATCAAGTTACGTTTTTAAATAATTGTCGTGTTTTACTTCCTTTTATGTAAAAGACTGCATTTTGTTTGGGTGGCTATATTTTATGCCTGACTTCAGTAGTCATTGCTTGCATCACCCAGCTGTTCCTTCTGTTTGACCCACAACAGCAGCTTGGCCTTGTTTTAAGAGGCTTGGAAAATCGATCTGGCATCATTAAAAGCAACCAAACAAAAAACTCTGGCTCAGGAATGTTTGGTTGGTTGAAGCAGTTCCTCATCCTGTTTCTGTGCGTGGCCATACATGTATTTGCCAGGATGACAAAGCAGGTGTGGAAGGTTATTGGAGCTGTCGAGCTTCTGAGTGATGGCCACAAAAAAACAGCCTCAGTGAACAAGCCCCGAGATGAGGGGGAAAACTTTGTGTGTCATGACAGTGTTTGTGCTGGTTTTTCCCTTAATGTTTCTTTGAATGGTATGATATTTAACATTTAGCAGACTGTCTATTCCTTATCCACTTTGAAATGTGAGTACTAGGGCTCTCTTCTCTACACCTTAAACAAATTTAAGTGCCACAAGCCTTGCTTGCCACCACTGAATTCTCCAGGAAACCACTCATTCTTCCTCCTTCCTTCGCACGCACACCAATTTCTGTCACTGGATGAGGTGAATGCTCATTAAGGAAGGTTGCCCACTGCTTTTACAAAAATAGTTTTCTGGCAATTTATTGACTGGCCAGGGTTGAAATCCGAGAGGTGCCACTTCAAGCGAAGGAATAGGAATATATGGCGTGTTTGGAGAGAGAAAGGAGAAAATGGGATGGTTGCAGCAATGACTTGGCTCTGTTAGGAAAAAAAAAAAAGAATCTGTCAAAGTGCAAGCTTAGTTTTCAGCTGGATCAACTCGCTGGACAGACTTGCAGTGTGACTGCACGGCTTCTTGCCCTTGTCTTGAGCTGACTCAGAGCCGTATCCCCAGACTCCACCTTGAGGTCACGCAGCCCATGCGGGCTGGGCTGAGGAGCAGCGCTCCCGGGGGAAAGGGGCTGCAGCAGCCGGCGGGCCAACACAGTCAGAGCAGAAGGCGCTGTGCTGGATGTTTTAGTGCCTGGTTACCCTTCCATTGCTTGTGAAAATGGCAAATTCGTGCTTGCAAGAATTTGGGATTCCAGTTACTTCTCAGTGTTGCAAAACTTTTACAATTCCCTGAATTTTACTTTCACCACAGCAGTTGCAAAGCTTGGTGAAACTTACTACCTTCAGTGTGCCATGCAAGTAATGAAAATTCTGCAGCAGAGTAAGGTTATATTTTCCTTGTCCACCTTGATTATACTGTAACATGTTCTGAGGCTGTTGCGCAGACCCAGTTGGAAGATGCAGGTGACATACAAGCATAGTTAAAAAGTATAATTTATTTTTATGTATTCTGATTATTCACTGAGTGGGCAGTGGGCAGGGAGTGGGATGAGACAGGATGTCTCCTTGTAGTTGAGCTCGATTTAAGCTGCATTTCATTTAAAATGCTGATATTCATAAAGATTATTTTTAGCCACTCCAATGGAATTCAAGTTCAGAGGATAAGTGCTGTCAATATCTTTTGGGTAGGAAAACTTAGGCTTTACTTACTTTTGGTTTCAGTTTCATAAGGAGGAGCAAATTATTTTCGTTTTGAGTGTGTTTATGTGAAGGTGGGAAAACTGATAAGGAAAGTAAACTGCGTTGCTCTCGAAGTCCTTCCAACATATAAGTGAAAAACGGTTAGGAAATAAAAATAGCTATTAATACTAAAGACTACAAGGCTAGTGCTGTTATGGAAGTATTTGGGAGCATAGAGATAGTAATTAAGTGAGAGTTTAGAAAGCAACTGAGTGCTTTAAGTGCCCCAAATCCAATGTTCTCAGTTCTTTGTGTGTGTGAGAGTCCCTTATTTTACTTATATTAAGTAAAAATATTCTGTCGATTATTTAAGTATAGCTAATAATTAAGAAATTTAGTATTTCTGTATGGTAAATATTATTATAAAAGTCTATACTATGTATTCAGGATTTTAAAGACAATTTTATTAAAAAGATTTAATATACTTATTACAAATTCTGCATTTGTATAGAGTTTGAAAACATAAAATAGCTTAAAATATTGGTTATCCAGAGGTGTAACACACAAAAATTAAAATTGCCTGAATGTACATTCAGTTGACTCATTGTTTTAACAGATGCATGTAGCAATAAATTTTAAAGCTATACTTAGCGTCTAGGCCAGTACAATTTCATGGTATTGCCAGCTATTGACATTGATCCTTCATTTAGTTAAAAAACCCCAAACCAATAAATTATTGAATAAATAATTTAAAAGTAGAAAACAAGATTACAGTCAGAAAAAAAAAGTTGATAATTGTCTAGAATCTCAGTCCAATATATTCAAATTTATTTACTTGCCAACGAAGTATTTAAACAAACCCAAAACCAAACAATGAACACTCTAGACTACTTATGTGAAAATTCCTAAGTCAAATAAACTTTCACTGTGCCAATTTTTATTGAGTGCCACACTTTAGTAAGAGCAGAATCAAGTTATAAAGTCACCCATTATTATTGCGTTTTCCACTCTTCCTTGGTTCTGACATTGTTTTAATAGCCAACCTGGCCTAGACCCTGGGTTCTTTACACACAGAAAGCAAGGAATAAAACATTCTGGTGTTGATTTTTCGGAAGATAAAAGTAAATAAATAAAGTATACACTTAAGGATAGAAAGTTGCCACAGAAAGTTTTGTAAGGTCTACATTTTTTTTTTTTCCAGAAGTAAGGCACATTTTCCTTAGATTTATGTGACAGAGTAATCTTTCTTTAAATGCCTAGATGCAAAGAAACCATGTGCTGTTATTTCAGAGTGATTACATTAACTGACGACTATTAACATTTTCTTGGAATTACTAATATGTGTGGGTCATTTGTCATATTTTTCTGAGAAAGAGCAGTTCTGTTCTCTTCAATTTTACTCTTCTGACAAAAGTGAAATGATATATAAGATCACTTCCATGAAAACAATCAGCACTGATAGTTATCATTGCTTATTTCAATGTTCTACCAAGACTGGCATTGGCAATAATACATAATCACTCTTTCTAAAGGGATGATTTCCTAAAAATAATGTAATACAGATTTTACTGAAAATATAACGAATGCAGTTTTGTCTCAAAGTTATATTACTTTCAAGTAAAGTTACTCAGGTGTTTTGTCATTCCTACAATAAAAAGCCATTAGGGATAGGTATGAAACTATCATAGTGAAATAAGGCAGAGGTGAATATTCAAATGTATGAAGATTCAGAGAAAATGCCATGAACAGTAGTGGCTATTAGCTGTCACAACAAAAAGACCATTCATTGTAGATTATATAGACATTAATCATAAACCTTATATCCATGAGGTTAAGAACAATATGAAAATTCTCTTATGTATTGAGAACAAAAAAAGTAGCGACATGAGTCTACTAGATAGGAACATTAATAGTTGAGAGAGAAATACTGAAAAAAATATTTTTCTATAATTATTTTTAAAAACATGCTGTGAGTCAGATGTGGTTTTTGGCCAAAATCTGTATGTTTTGTTCACAATTTACAGTGACTTACAAATAAATATTTCTTTATTCTGATAGAAGCAAACAAATTTAAGTTTTTCTTTAGTATACAAGAGACAGGATTTAAAACAACAAAAAAACCCCAACCGACTGAAGTTATCTAAGGTATTGTGGTTTGTATTTTGTTTTGTGTTCATTTTAAGTGTTTAGAAGTGTAAATTAGATAGGATAGGCCACGATATAACAGAAGTACTAGACTGAACAGGTTGATGTTGATTGCAAAAGGGACTGTAAGAGGCTGAAATAAGAACTGCTTAGCAGAAAATTAAAGAAAGCAGTCACTGCTTGCCCAAGTGTTCATGACAATTTGAACTGATCTGTACTTCTTTATTCTGAGGCTGAAAGCTTTCATTGATAAAGATACTCATGTAGGTATAGTAAGCTTTTGTAAAGCACCTGATGCAGTACTGCATGGTATTCTGATTTCTGAAATATATCTCCTTTCTAAGTCAACATGGTCCATATCAAATGCATTTCAAACTGATTGACTGACAGATCATAAAGCAGTACTAGATTAAGGACATTCATGTTGGATTTTATAGAAGTTTTTCACAGCCCATTGCGTTGAGGATTTGGATAATGATCTGGGGGGAAATAGAATCTAATCTCTGGTGAAATGCATATGTGCAAAAATGGATGGATTCATAAGTGTGAGGGATGGTCTGTACTCCGTTAATGGGGATCATTTGAACACAGGTTAATACAGCTGAAGAGATCTGTCTAGACAGTAGGGTCACATGCATGCAGAATGGAGAGTGGTGCTTTGGAAAGGAGTAATTTGGTGATACAGTACAGCAGCTGAAACACACAATGCAGTCTCTTGGGGTGGATATTGGGGATCTCAAGTGGAGTTAGGAGTGCTGTTACCTTGCTATGTGGCTTTTAGTGAGATGTTAGAAAATTGCATTTTATTTGCACTTAAAGTGAAAAAAGCCCCAAGACCTAGATGAACTTAAAAAGATGGAGAAAAACATGTCAAGGACAATTACAAACCTTAAAACAAATAAGTCAACACACCCTGGTGTACAGCAGGAACCTGGAGAAGCTCACTCTGTGTAGTATTTAGCAAAGGTGACTGATGGCCTGTAAGTACTTATATGGGGCAAAGATTTCAGGCAAGTAGTCCTTTAGGTGCACTAGGCTTTGGATGACAAAACGCAGGACCTCTAAGCTGAACTCAGGTGTATTACTTCTAGAAATATAATAAATTTAAAATTGAAATCTGTTGTCTATCAGAATAGCTTATTTAAGGATGTTCTGGATATGTCAGGAAAAAAAAAAAAGCTGTGAATTTTTCCAAGAAGATGACTAGTTCTAGCACAATATGATGACCTGATGCAGGAATTTTGGAGTGAAATTATCTCTTATACAGGAAGGCAGACTAAGTCATTGTTACTTATGCAGGTCATCTACAAAATCTGATCTGAAGTGTTCTCAGCATCAAAGGCACCATGTGCTCTGTTGTAATGTGCGCCTGTGTTTTGAATGGGAAGGCTGAAAACAGAGGGGGAAAGGGAAGGCTGGGGATGTAAAGAGAGGATATAATAAAGAAGAGTTTAAATTTTATTTTACACATACAGAGGAACTAAGTATGAGATTTATTAAATCAAAATATGTGATCATCCAAGCAACACATACATCTTCCATATAGCATTTCGAAAGATTTTCGCATGCTAATTGTGTGAATTAGAAACCAGCTGGGAACAATACCCTGCTATTTGTTAAAGGAGAGACAATAAAGTTCTTCTAGACAGGAAAGAATCTACATTGTTAACAGATGACCTGAAAGTTCAGCTCATTGAAAAGGCAAATATTTTGACCAGGAGAATAATTCTTCCTGTGGAGCAGTATGAGTTGCCGTGCTAAAGCTGTACAGCTATTTTTAACCATGTCACAGCTATTGAGCTTAGTCCTCAATTTAGTTCATAAACAGTGTAAAAAAGACTAAGTAGGTCTTTCTTTTTGATGAATGTAGAGGTGAATATGTCAGAATCCCACTTTTTGCAGTTTTTGTTTATTTTGTGTAATTTCTACATTGGTTTTAATGGTTTGGATATAGACTTTTGTCACTTGTTGTTACTATCTGCCACATTCTGTTTTGTTAAACTTCAGAAGCACTATTGCACTGGAGTAACTGTGGGCAAAAGATAAAGTTGCATTGAAATGAAGATTGTTATGATCTAGGGGGGAAAAAGTGGAGCCTCTGTATAAAATTCTACTTCCTTCCAAATGGCACTGATAGAGTTTTTCAAAAGTTCATTCTTGAACACTTCTGTGGCTTAAAAAGTTTTATTCCAGTTTTGCTTTGTGGCAGTTGTACAGCAGAATTTGAGTTCAATATGTAACTTTTAAGGTTGCTTAGAGTCTTTTGGATGCTTGACTCGAGCATCTAAAATCTTTATCAGAAAATCTTTAATTTGATTTCCTGAATTCTAAGTTTTTCTGTTTTAAATACTGATTTTTTTTTTTCTTTTTACTATCATAAAGGTTTCTAAATTACTTCACTGCTTTCCAACAGTGAGTTGTTGCCTAAATTATGTCTGCAAGTTAAGGTTCTTCACAAGATATGTTTGCAGTATAATTAATGTCTTACTGAAAAATATTTGTAGGAATGAAATGCTGTTTTCAAGACCTACACATATCATAGAATCAATAATCTCATTTTTCAAAGACATTAGACTGGAAAAGGATACATCAAGGTAAATATATTTTGACTTTCAGAGATGGGCATCACTGATAGGCTTATGTATTTATATAGGTAGCTCTTTGTGGCAATCTCTTAATGTTACTTTGTGATACAACTCTTGAGACTGTGTATTTAAATTCTCTGTGATTTCTTTGGGACATGCTGCAGATTTTATGCTCAATTTATGTATGTACTGCATCTTTTGGGAAGAAAACAAGCATCTTACCTTTTTAATTATCATTCCTAGCAATGTGGAAAACATGTAAAAAAATGTGACCCAAACAGGAGAAACAACTATGAATTGCACAGAATGCAAAGCCCTATGAATTTTGTGTCTTTTCGCTTTTGCACTTAACGAGTTTACTCACTGTATCTATTGAAATGATGAAATTGGGTCAGGCCTAATCTTTTCCTTCTTTCCACCACTTCCCCACTCCAATGCTAATGTTTGTGGGACAATAGAAGGCAGGTACAACGTACTAAATTTCATGATAACTTGATGATTTGGTGGCAGGCTGAGAATGGACCAAACTACATTTGAATATTATTCATGGAAATTAACTAGAAAGTGTAACTGCAAACACAAATGTTCCTTATGTTAAAGCATATTTTCATAGTTCACCATAACGTTTTGAATAACTACTTTGACGAAGACCCTTTGACGGACCAAAAAAAAGTGATACAATATAAGTGAAATTATACCGAGTCTGCTCTGTGATACAGTTAAATGTCATTGCATGAGCGTTACCACACAAAGAAAAATTAAAAAGGAAGAAAGAAACTTCAAACTCAGCTTCCACCAAATTATGAGATGATTACTCTTGCTTGCCTGATAAAGACAATATAAACAAACCAAATTTAGGTTAACCCCTTGTTCATATATACTAGCTAAATCTAATAAAATTCAAGGACTATGCCTAAGCATATTCTTTTTTCTTTATAGATTTTCTACCATATTTTTACAATACTGTTATTTAGGTCACAAATTGAAACACTTTTGATTGAGGAAATGCCAAATTAACAATTGCCTGTGTGTTCTTAGTTCTCTTTGTAACCAATTTATGCACAGAGTGGATCATAGGTCTTGTGGTCAGGGAAGAAGACCATTTGCAGTTATAATTGACAGAGAACTAGAAGGTGCACAGCTAATCTACCCTTTCGGATGAATTCAGTGGGAAGGGGTTCTTCCCCTTTGGTGCTCCCAGAGGAGAAGCGTAAGCCATGAGCAAAACCTGCCATGTTTAAGTTCTCCTTTTTGTCCTTATTCTCAAGGACTAGATATTCCAAGGCAATGTATGTTGATATCCTGCCCTCTTCTCATCTCCTCAGTTGGGTGTTCCCTCTACCAACATGTGTAGTCAGGATTCCATACAGAGACATCTTAGGGAGTTTATCCATCTGAAAATTCTCCCTCATAACCTCCAATTATTTTTCTTTTTTTTCCCTCCTGTTTTGCTTAATAGGGTTACTTTGAGGCCAGATTTTCTTCCACAAACAGGTTTGGTTTAAATTTTGGCAATCCCATGCGTATTGCTTTAAACAGCTGTGAAAAGCATCCTTGGACTGTTAATCTGCCAAGTTTCAGAAGCTGCTGACAACTTTGGAGGTGGTATAACTTCTGAATGAGACTGCCATTGTAAAGAAACTAAATTTGCTATTATTTCACTACCAACTCCCTTATAATGAAATATCTTTAAAGTGGCATGAAAATTAATTTAAAGGTATAATAACTTTGTAGTAGAAATACCAATATTTGTATTGGTTGCAGGCATCTAAAGTAAATTTGTTAATTAAAAACTGGAGCTGTATCTACTTAAACCAAAAATGCAAACCCCAAGTTCTCAATTTTGAAGTTAAAAAAACTTCCTAGAAATTTGACTTAAGACTGCCTGTTGTTTTATCACAAGAGAGCAGAGTCAAAGTTTGCTTCTCTTATAGGATTTGCTCTTTACTCTTTGTTTTTCAGTAATTTTCTTAAATTGGATAGCATATGAGGATCTGATGACTTTGTTGACTTTTTTTTCCCTTTGCATAGTGAGAAAAATTATGGAGTAAGGGGACTGCTTCTAAGTAGCATTGCTGTGTTTCAAACATTCAATGTTGTGATCCAGCTGTATTGGTAAGGAGTTGGGAGTTTCTTCCATACTATCAGACCTGTAATTCATAATATGATGTCTTTTTTTTTTGTCTACATGGATTCCAGTTAGTATGCTCAAGTTCATGGGATCAGTTTTGTGGGCTCTTACCTGCCTCCTAGAAGCCATTGCTCCTTGCCTTTCGCCACTTGAACTTGAGAGTACCTGTTCTCAAGAGAGTAATATATTTCCTGTCCAAAAAACTTCTCTTGATATCTCTTACCAGGCTTACAAAACAGCAGCAACCTGCTTACAATATATATATTTACTTCCTTCTTCAGCAGTAGCTTTGTCAGTGAAAGAGCAAGTCCACCCCAGAGCATTCATCACTGGCCTCTACCTGGGGTTAGTGCCCTCTCTGGTCTGCTGGCTGAGCTGCTCATGGGAGCTCTCCTTAATCCAATTCAGTCAAATTGAGCCATGTTAGGAAAGATTTGTTATTTAAATTACTTAAGCTGATCTAGCTTATTTTGACTGACATGTTTAGGGAGTTCTTATATATGCAGCTCAGCCAGAAGATTTGAGAAGTGGTAACTGTCAGCAGGATGTGATGATAAGCTGGGGCAGTGGGTGGCAAAGAGCTGGTCTTTCCCAGCTATGCTCAAACTGGTTGATGTATACTCATCTACAGCCTGAAATTTGGGAACCTGGCTTTTCTTCATGGAGTGCTCTGAAGTTTTTTTGACCATTAAAAAGGAGAAGTCTGCCTGTGCCAGTTCCTCTCTGAGTGTTCCCATTAGCCACAATTTCACCCAGAACCACCTAGAGCATATTGGCCAAGAGGCTTTGATTGTCCACTTCTGAATGACTCCTGCCAGCATTATTTCATAGTTGAACTAAAGTGCAGGTCTCCCTCTGGTGCCTACTTTGTAAAAGCACAAGATTTTATAATTGGGCTGAGCAATTGAAAACCAACTGTATGAAAAGAGAAAGGTCTCTTTGTTGTCCTGGTAATAGCAGTTCTGAGAGCGCTGACGGTAATGTTAGACAGTAGACTAGTTTTTTTCTTGTGGTATGTAGTGCTAATCTGCACATACATTCAGAACTCTGTAGTCACTGTCAGCTGCAGCAGTGCGTGTCCTCTGCGCCTCTTCTAACAGCAAAGTCTTTTTGGGAGGTGTGTTTGTTAGTAGGTGGGTTTATGGATAATGGATATCTGGATGTAGATGCATATATGGAAATAAAACTAGAAAATTTTCATAACTTTTTAACCTTTTTCACTTTTTTACCAGTTCCTTTTTAGCTGTTCATTTTTGGAAATTAGTTGACCATACAAACATTGATCTTTCTAATAGAACCAGAATTTTCTTCTTTTTTGGATTTAACTAATTTAAAACACTTACCCCACTGTTGGAAAGGCTTAGACATTGGTACATTGAGAGGAGCCCACCACCACACTGCCCCAACAAAATACTAAAAACTGACGTCATCACTGTGGGAGGAATTTTTCATTTATATTGCCTTCCACTTCAGGGCTTCTGCCCCTTTCAGAGAACCACATTTTGCATTATCAGTCCTACCACTCAGGGCTATCTGTGTGTAAATTTTCCCATTCATATTCCCAAGAACACACAGCACAAATGTTTCTCGGAAATATCCTGGTTATGCCATAGATCAAAAGAACTCCATGCCTTTTGGACTTGGTACCTTTTGGTTGTGCCTTGCTGACACAGAGGATACTTTGACAACGCCTGCTGTCAGCAGGGGTTTCTCAAACAAACACAAGAGATGTGTATGACTCAGTCCAGCAAGTTGCTATTTCCTGATAAAAGCCTGCTCTAAAAATGCCTCAAACATTTTTTAGGGATAGCATTCTAGAGGAATTCTGGTTAATGTTTCAGACACATGATTTTTTCATCCTTTGTTGTGAACCAAGATGTGTCTAAACCCTTCCCTGATATGAGAAACAAAGCAACGTAAAAGAACTAGTTAGGACTGCCCTGCATGGGCAAGGTCAGGTTGATGGTTAGAAATGATAAGATGAAGGCAGCCCCCCATCAGGTCACCTGTCTGATACAGTCTTAGAGCACAGCCTAATCCTGCATTTGAAGCTTGCCTGGGCATATCTCTGGGGACAACATCCAGCACAGCAGCCTGCTTGGGAGGCTTAGGATGCTTAGTTCTAAAGCAGAGGGACAAGGAACCGTGTAGAACAGGAGTTCATTGTGGGGAGTCCAGTCTTCTCAGGATGTTCATTGCTGTCTATGTGGGGGACCAGCTGATAACCCTGGAAAGAAGCCAGGTGGTCTTTTGACTCGTTCTTTGGAAATCGGCTGAGGATGGTGATGATGATCAGGTTCTTTGGGGGTTTGTATGTGGGCCAGGGTCTCCCTATATTTCTCTACTCCCTTGATGTAAAACTAGTGTTTTTCCTGACTGTTAGGCCATAGTTTCCATATATATTAAATCAATACTGCAGTGGGAATGGGGGTGGGAGACAACATTTGCGTTTTGGGGATTTTATTCCAGTGCTGCTTCCACTGTGCTGGCTAATCTGTTTTTATGGCTGGATGTGAACCAAGTCCAGAAATTCAGCTAAAACATAAATATTATCCATCTCAACAGAATTAGTTCTATGAATGAGTACAATACACATCTGTTCAACCAGTATGCCAGTGTCATTTTTTTTTTAATTAAAAAAACAAAACCAAATTCTTAAAAGGAGGGAAACGAGGAAGTGCAGGTTGCAGGTCACCCAGTGGGTAACGCTTTTCTTCAAGTTGCCACTAAAAGGCTTCTGTTCATTCCCAGTAGAATGAATTCTCAGTTTGAGCATCTGGCTGTAACTGGTCCTTGTCTTGTCCTCTTGTCACATATTGTTTAAAGTTTTTTCATAGAAAACAAAACAAAGTGTTGAAGAAACTACTTCACACTTTCCTCATCTGCTTTCAAAAGGAATAAATTGGCCTCAAAATGCTTTGTAATTGTGTTGTTCTCCAAGGCAGGTCAGTGACCTCCTCTAAGAGCAAATCAGAGTACTAGATTACATCCTCACTGCTAGCACTTAGTACCTCCTCAAATTCTGCCCTTGAGTTTAAACATCCTCTCGGAGAAATACTGCGTCCCAGTGGTAGCAGATGTATGTGGAGAGGTGGCAAAAGATTGCCTGGAAGGCTCTCAGGTTTCCACTGGTATAAATAATTGTTTTGTCCTGGCAGCTCAGAAAATTGATTGGGCTTTTCAACCTTACTCCTCCACTTCCTTCCCAAGAAAGCTTCATTTCTTCAGGTAATTGCTTTGTCTTTAGGAATTTGTTTGTTTGTAAGCTTCCAAAGTGACATGGAATCAGAGAAACCCTCTCTAGAATACACGGTTCTCAAAAACCACTCAGTGCTGTGAAGGAATATTGCTGAAAAAAGCTCCATAATTGAATAAAGAAGGCATAAAAGATTGATGGAAGGGACCCAAATCTCTGTCAGTTCCAGATTATGGGAGAGTTTGATGAAACATAAGTGTCCTGTTTATACCCGCACTAGATCCTTAAACTGGTAATCACAATAAGGATTGCACTGCAAGACAAATAATGAAAACCATTCCTTTATGGTGAGAATTCAAATTCAGACCTTAAATTGGCTGCTAGGGGGGAAGGAGGTGTTCAGAATATATTGCACAACCATAAAGATACCTCAAAATATCCAAAAGCTTTTCTTGAGAAAAAACAACACCTTTCTGGAAGGCAATACTTAAAGAAGATGATAATTTCAATGCTGGCCAGTTGCCCTGTGTAGAAATAATTCTTGTTTAGCCTGAGAGAAAAACTAAATGGTGGTGTATTTCTGGTTCTCAAAATGGCCCTTTTCCTAATTTTTTTTTTTCAGAATTGCTTAAATTATTTTTACACACATCTTGAACAGATGAGTTTTGTGTAGACTTAAGTGAAATTTGAGTGTTACTTGTAGTCTGAGCCTATCTGCTCGACCACAATCTTCACTGGAGCTTAAGTACTTATTTGGTCCTTTGTGAGTATTGATTGAGTGTAGCCAGGCACTCATGTCTCAAATCACTGTACCACAGAGCATCAGCCAGGAAACTGCTATGCTCACCGTGCTGTAGCCCACTTCTTCATCCACAGTGTTTTTCCATCTTTTCCATTTGGCCATTTTACTCCCACCCTCTAGTCCAAGTCACTTACAAATCTGTTATTGCATGCAGTGCTAAACAGTCACCTGCTTGTCTCTTTGATAACACTACTGCTGTACAGTACTTTCTACATGCAACTTTCATACCCTTTGTTCTATTCTAATCCTTACCTTCTTTTTACTTGGCTTCTTTCTCACTGTTCCTTCTTCTGCTTGAATCCTTATTCTCAAACAATATTTCCTTAAGCCCTTATTAGAAAAACATACGATCTATTCTTCCACCTTGAGAACTGAGCACAGCAAGGGATTTGGAGTTGTCTTTAATGCTCTTTTTTAGAGTGCACACTATTGTGCCTTTCTGTTGACCCTCTTGTTCTCTTTACTTTTTTTCTTTCTCTTACTGTATTTTCAATCTTTTTGGATCAACGATGTAACTAAGTGCTTACCAGCAGGATTTCAAGTTGTTTGGCAGGTGCCAAGCTGAGCATTTTCTTAGATTCCCTCTGGTGTCACAGTATGATCTGGTTCTTCTTAGTTTGATGCATTAGTGTTGTTGGTAGTCAGCAGAATCTCTCTCAAACTGCATTGGTGTGATTGAACCACAACACTAAGTATAAAACTAGGTATTTAAAATTGAAACAATTCAGAATAAAGTAAATACTGGTGTTTTGCTAAGTGGTAGGATGTCCATTTCTGTTTTCTAAAATAATACAAAGCCAGTCCTGCAACTTTTACTTATGTGGAAAATACACACTCAAGCAAACCAGCCATTGTTTAGAGTGAATATTTTTTTCCCAAGCAATTTCAATATATATTAAAAAAATTGTTTGTTTTCTCGTGTGTGAAGCATGTGTGTAATATTTAGGCCAGAAGAATTTACAGAGGTGTACGTGTATAGGATACACTTCATAATAATATGTAAAAGAAGCATCTGTTGATTCACAGGTATGAAAATGGTTATCCGAACAAATGCCCATGTACTCTTCTTGGGGCTCCTTGTGTTCCTTGACATACTTCCCTGTTAATTTCCTAGGTTTAAATAACTGTCCCCAGCTGTTGTGCATTAGCAGATCTTCACTGCTAGTCTAAAACGTTGCCTGAAACTGTTATTTAAATTTAGAATTTGGTCTGAGTTTAATTTAGGCAATGTTTACTACTATAACATCTTTTTCTCTGGAGAGAGGCTCAGGCAGTNTCCAGCTTATTCAGCTGTCTCACTCCATGGAGTAACTTACTAAAAGCTAGGAGAACATTTGGCATTTCAGAAATCAATGTCATATATATTCCTGTCTAAATAAAAGAATGAGTATGAGTTTAGATATTTTGCTTTCAAAAATCTTGAAGCAGAGACACAAATCCAAGTTTAGCTCTCTGCTACTGATTATGTGTAATAATAAAATAATATTAAGTAAAGAAAAAAATCAAGTAATTTTAGTTAAATAATACTAAAATAAACTTTCTAGTTACATAATAGTAAAATGTAAGCTTTATTAATTTTAAATTTTAGTTTACATCTTATTAAAAATAAAATATAAAAAAAACCCTGAGTTTTAAAAATTCTTTTAGGATTAAGAATGATTCATTTCCTAACTGAATAAAAAAAGCAGTTAAATCTTTTCACACCTTTAACATCACACTAATAAATGTAAGTGATGTGTTGTCCTGTTCAGAAAAACCTGCCAACTATGCTTAAAAGGTGGTATTTATCATTTTGATTATACAATGCCAACCATCAAAAGTGGGCCTTTCCTTAAAATGTAAGATATAGCTGCTGTTAAAATGTAAGATTCAAGCAAGCAGAAAACCTTGACTGAAACCAGGATTACATCTGTGGTGGTCTTAGGTTGTGTTTGGTTTTTGGTTTTGTTTTTGTTTTTTTAATTCCAGTGAATCCATTCTGCTGCTCCCATGCCTCTGAGTTTATTCATCCCTATTAAAGCACCTCTCGGGTGCAGCAGGGAAGGGGATACCTGTAAAGGCGAATTGAACAAACTGAATCATAAAGGATTTGTTCCCAAAATGTAATGAAAGAGAAACAAAACTGGATCTTGAATCTTTGGAAGCTGCAGATACAGCTGAAGAGAAGTAAGAAGATTATTGAACTGAACCAGAGAAGCAGCTCTCTGACTAAATTGATTTGATTCATTCCCATTGTGTGTGTGTGTCCTGGGGAGTTAAAAGGAGTAGGAAAGAAGGTGGGAACAAAATTGAGTTAAAGTAAATTTGATTAGTGGCTAGATGAAGAGAAGGATAGAGTGAAAATAAATTTTAAAAGCAGGTTGAGTAAGAGCTAGCTGGACTTCGTTCTAGCCCATCTGCAGTACCTGAATTCTACTTTATTTTCGCCTTTATATTTGGCTTTCTGTTTGGTGTGGTTTAGTTTATTTCTTATTCTCTGTCTGCAGTTGTTAGGTTATGGGGTGGTTTTTTTTCTGATGACCAACACTAAAAAAAACCCCACCAGTCAATTCAGACTTAATTGAGAAAGCAAATGTGGCGTTAACTACTCACCAAAGTGTAGGATGACTCATGAGTCAGGAGACTCTTGGATTGAAAATGTCCTCAATTTCAGGGGGCTGGACCCGGGTATCCAAACAATAGGGGATGGAGCCAAGTGGCTTCCAGGTGCATTTCAATTGCAGCCTTTAGTCTGAGCTGAATGGAGACTTTTTGAGGTTTCACTTTTGACCCATCCCAAGCTCCAGTTTCCTGCCTTATATGAGAGCTGCTGTTGAAGTCATGAGGCAATTCGGAGAGCTGGTGTCTTTTACATGATTTTTAAGAAGTATGAGAGCATGGCGGGATAAATCCTAAATCCTCCCTCTGAGAACAGATGAATTCCAGTGCTGCTCCTAAGGGAAGGGTCCGGGACACCCTCGGGGTGGGAACAGTAGGATTGTGAAATACTTTAGTCGTCAGGAACCTACCCTTATAGGAGAACCAGAGAAATGGTGATGTGATGTGATGAAATGACCTTCTTTAAGGCTTTGACTTGATTTGCTGAATCGGTAGGAACATTGCAATACTTAAAAATGTATTTAATATTTCCTGGGCTCGGTTAGTAGGGGGCAGTTGATTGTGGGGAGGTAGAGAGCAAAAGAGAAGAGGGAAGATAAAAACAGACTGTAAGACATATTGGGACAGTGGGACAAAATGTTCCAAAGGTATTTACACAAGGACAGTTGTAATTAATCACTGAGTGGTGCCATTTCTCAGGAGTCTTAAGAACTGTGAGATGACGTCAAGGAGAAGGGAGAAATTGCAGTTCCAGGGAAGAGCTGTGTTCAGTGTCTGATGCCTGCAGAGGCCATCAAACCCAAAATCAAGGTCTCTGAGCTGCACTCAGCTATCCTTTTTAAAGACCTTTTTCTCTGTTTTGGTTTCAACTTCTAGTTACTGTCAAAGTTCTTTGTTTCAAAGTAATTTAAAAAACCAACTTTCTGATGCCTGTAAGCTGGCAGAAAATGAAAAAATAATTAAAGGAAAATAACCCAATTATTCCCCAGAATTACTAGCTCTCCACTGATTAAAGTAATTAAAATGATTCTTCAGGAGCTGTAATATCTTTATAATTTATATAAGTGGTGGAAAAAAGTAATAGTGAAATTATGATGGCCTGTTTTACTTATTGTTAATACTTTACCTGCAACATAACAGCTTACCTGTAAGCATATTTAGACCTTCATTCTGTTCCATCAGCCCTAAATGGAACAGCTAAAATTAATTTTGTTGGCATAAGTTAGCACAGGTGCCACAGAAAGCATTTTTCCTGCACCTGATTGATCCTTCCTGCCCCTCTTCATGGCAGAGATTTTGATGCAACATGATACTGGAAACAAAGGTAAGTTTAAAATATTTTTTTGTTTATTGTGACATTTTAAGCCTGGATCTGTTTCCCCAGCTGG
>VZTR01007009.1:29709-83081 GCA_013400775.1 Chaetops frenatus | reverse complement strand
GTTCTATGATTCCCAGCTTCACTTATTCATTCATTCATTCATTCCAGTTTTGATGAGCCTTAAAAAAAAATCACAAAATCAATATAAACAGAATTACAAAAGATGGATCTAAGCAGAGAAAAAAAACCCCAGCATTTATTGTCACTGGTTGTTTGGAGGGCTAGCAACAATTAGTGTCTTCTTGTTTATAGCCTTTAAATACCCAGCTTTCTTTCTGGACTCACCCAACCTCCCTCCATATTTAGTAAAGGGAAAGAGGAAAAAAAGAGAGGGAACTTTGGCAAATCTGTTGTCCATAAAGGTACTGCTCCTGATAAGGCTTCCTATTCTCTTCTCAGTTGCTGGGTCAGAGACACAGATGTCCAGCAGCACTTCTCATAGCCAGGAAAGATGCTTTGCTGGGGACTGTCTCTGGGTTTGTGAAAGGAAAAATGACAGAGTGGGACAGGACAGAATTGGATCTCTTGGGGTCACAGGTGGTACATGTCCCTGTCCCAAGTCTTTAGTATCCTTTAAGATAACAATTCCTGCCACAACTGAGTGGAAAGCAAACAATTTGTTTGCAGCAATTCTCCTGTGACCCCAGGGACTGATTGACAGCTTTATTTACAAATTGTGCCATTTGGCCTTGGCCTTTTGACAACTTCTTTCACAAAGGGTAGCTCATGCCTGAAGGAAAGTCATTGAAATACTTCTTTTGATGGCAAGATAATGATTCAGTCATTTTTTTTGTGTGTGTGTTTGAAGGGTACTGTTGGACAGATCAATGCAAGGGGAGAGCCTAAATGACATAGACATTGTGGGGCAGCAATATCATAAAGCTCAAGTTTTAAAACAACCGTAATGAACTGAACTTCTCTAAAGTGAGAAACATCATGAAAACATCTTTTAATTATGCACCTTGCCCTTTTCCTCCTCATTTGATCTCATCACTATCAACAGTAACCTATACTGTCCTAGGGATGGTTCCATAGACATGTTGATTTAATTTCAGCTAGTTTTAGTCTTCCTAAAAATAGGAATTTAATTTAAGATGGCCATCAGAGGGAGTGGATATGCCCCTCCAAAGATGCCTCCCAAACACCTTAGGACAGGATAAATGATTGCTCCTGTCCATCTCATTCAGAAGGAGTAAGTGCCACTTGCCCTGTTTCCAGCAGCCATCAAGAGTTCTTGGCAGCCACAATCTTCACTATGAAATGTTTTATATTTATCCTGCCAGTGGCAGACTGATCCTTCCCTGGTCTATGCAGAATGTTTTATTTCTTTGCTCTCTCCTTGTTGATGGCAGTACAAAGACAAAGCAACCTGGAGTAATTTGCGAAAGCATTGCTGAGACCTCAGATTTAATTTTTGTTTTTCAGAAAACCTTTTCCAGAGTCCATCAGTCTCTTATATTTGCAAAATTTATCAGAAGTAGAAATACAGAAATGCAAAGTAAAGTGTTCAGTTTTACAAAGTTTTGGGGGATTGTTTATTTGCTATTTTATTTTTTTTAATGTAAAAACCATTTCTACAGCTTACATAATGAGAATCCCATTATTTAAAATTCTTTCAATTTCTAGATCGTGTTTTAGCTCCTTATTTGTGCTGGTAGCTACTAATGATAGGATGAAGAAAATATGTATGAAAAACTAACATGAATACCTTGACTTAGAACTTACTTGGTCTGAGTTTTCTGGGAAAAAAAAAGTAGAAAACACCCCCAATACACTGTGAAGTGCTTCACGTATACTGTGGCAAATAAACCTTTAAAAATGTGTGGTCACAGCTTTTCCAAAAGCCTCGTCTTCAATTCTAAGTGAGTTGGTGCACTTTTGAACAATAGACCCGGGGTGCCTAGAGTGTAATCTTTGGGCAGGAAAACGCTGTGCAATTTAACACAGAGCCAGAGGTGCCACCCTCCCAGGGCAGCACTCACTGAGAGGGTGGGACAGGGCAGGCTGTGGGGAGCAGCTGGCACTGGGAAGTTTGATGAAGAGTGACCTGAGGTAGCAGGCACCCAGCTGGCTCACGGGCTGCAGAAAGAATAACTGATGGGCACAGGGGCCCTGCTGAAGTGACCCCTGTACTGTTGGGGCTGGGGGCATGATTTTCATCACTTCTAAACCACAGCTTCTGGTCACATGAGTTTGGTGAAGCAGGAGTAGGAAAGTATTTGTGCTACTCTCATTTGTCATCCACCTACTGAAGGGAACAGGAGTAACCCTGTACTGTCAGAGCTGCTCACACAGGTGCAGAGGCCAGGGCAGTCAGTCAGTCCTGAGATTCACTTCCAATCTCCAAAGAAAACTAGTAAACAAATAAAACCCTGAAATCTCCCTAGCAACATGCCTCTTAATGGGTAATAGCTTTCAGCAGACAGGAATGTGATAAAGTTCCTTTTGGATTCTAGAAATCTGAACTCATTAATCTACTTAACTAAATTTATCCTCCCTTTCTGTCTATCATTCAAAGAGAAATCTAGACTTTCTCAGTATTTTGCATCTAACAGATTGTGTAAATGATTTCTAATCTCAGGATTATATGTGAGGGAGTCTTTGATCCTGTCCAACAAAGAGTTAAAGCCAGCTTTGAATAGGAGAAAGTTTTGTGTCTGCTGCTTATGGGGGAGGGAAGGTAAGCTGTCACTTCCAGGTGTCTGGGTGAATACCAAATAGGAAATTTGCCTGCTGTGCATGTTCAGGAGCATGTACATATATTTTATCAGTTTCATGAATGGCTTTTCACCACCTTCTGTAAAGTGATTTATAATGATGACTCATTAAATACTAGTTTCATATTCAAGGGCAATTCTTCTTCCAAAGCAGGGTATAATATGGCTGCTCCTCATATGAGAATTACACTTGATAGTGAAAGCTATATTTAACAGTGACACTAATCCAAATCTGGAAAGGTTTGCAGTCCTGATTTTTATACTTTTCACCTGAGGGATAGATTGTGTTATCTTTATTGAGAAAAAGAGGATGTTCATGAATAACTACTGTGAATAGGATACATCTCACCTTAACTCTGTGTGATATCTCTAGTGTGAAAGTTCTCTGTTTTGTCAAAGAGGAAAGAGAAGTAAATCTAAAAGGTGATCTGTTTGGCTTTTTGTGGTATTCGATCTCTTTCTCTAGGGTGGTTTAATCACTGTTGTGGTTTAAACCATACTAAATGATCAAATGAGACAAGGCACTTGGCTTTTCAGCAACAAAAAAAATGAAAGCTTAATTAAACTGTGACTATGTCTTTGGGGGTGGATAAAATAGTAGAATAAGTAATTCGTGGAAGAAAAAAATTAAACCAAACATATATTTTACCTGTCTTTCTAAGATCTCCATTTAGTGGTATCCTCAGTCTGTTTTCTACAATTCTATAATTATCTTTTTCATTGAGTCAAAATCTATTATCCTGCTGTGCAACACCTCTCATCCCAAAATCAGCACCTGCCAAGTGTAAGCTATTCTCACTTGCATTGCCTTTAATTTTCATGTCTGAAGATTTCTGAATATACTGTGGAGTTTTTTAAAGCTCGAACTGAGGCTTGACTGCCAGTTTTATTTAATTATCCCTTTTTCTTAGAAGTGTTTAGGAAATATTCCTTGGTCAGAAACCTGACTTTACTGGATCACAGTCATTGATAGAAAGCATCTTTCAGCATTATGATCCAAGGGTTTAACTCTGAAATATAAAATTGTCTGCTGGGAAAAGAGTAGAGCAGTGAATAGTAGATTAAATTAATAAGGCAGGGATAGCATCAGAACTCTGACTCATGATCTCAGTAAATCCAGATTGTTGGGGTTTGGGTTTATTTTGCTTCTGCTTCCATTTTAAAATTCAGCCCTTTTGATACAATACTTTCTAATGTGAGGTTTGTCTACTTGGTGCTAGGCACAACTCCTTCTATGTCTGTACTGCTTTAATAGTCTCCAACATGAAGAATAATGACCCAAAGAATAAACTCCAAAAGGAACAGGATTGAGTGTAAAACAATAATGTTTTCTTGATTAAGATCAAAGACATGGAGGAGATGGTCACATTTTATTGGTAGCAAAGTAATCTTGAATTAGCTTGGGCACATGGTCAATAAATTCTGTTTGTTGTTGGTGTTGGCTGTTTGTTTTCTTTGTTTCTCAGTCTTTAATTCTGTACAGTATTGTACATTTCAGGGAGTGGTAGGATGTTTGTCCTGTTAGTGAATTTAAAAAACGGATACCTCCTCAAGATATGATCATCTACATTGGGATATTCTTGGAATGGTATTTTGTATGAAAGTATTCTCTGGTAAAGGGAAAACGTGCCAGATGATACCCTGGTGGTGACAGGCCATGATGCTCTAGAAGAAACCTCTTTAGAAGCTCTCTCTTTAAATTGAGATGCTCAGTGTAAGCGCTCTCTTTTGCTGTTCTCTTGGATTGCATAAAATTCTTTTAATTAAAAAAAAAAAAAAAGAAAGATAATAATTGAAACCTCACCAGCGTTTCTTTTCAAACTTCATGCTCATCACTATATCCTACCACCCTTCTCCAAAACATGACATTTAGGTGTCCTATGGAAATAAATGGAGGTGTCCATTTATTGTATCTTACACTGTATCTTAAACTGCCATTTCCAGTAAAAATTATACTTCATGCCACTGGTGGGGTTTATTTTATCCTCATCTATTAAAAATTAATTAAGTTGGTATAAAGTGTATGGAGTACATAACTGGCTTTTTGTGTTAAAATTGTTAGATTTTGAGGCATTCTCCCGTGACCCTCCTCCCCCTCCCCCCAAAAATATTCCTGCAGATGATGGACATTTTTGGAAGAAACATAGCATAGCATTCACCTGATATTTCTAATAATAGATAATATTGTGGAAAATGAAGAAAAATAACTGACTTAGTAAGGAAGAGATTGCTGGACATAGTCTCTAAAAATCCCTAACAACCTCTGCTCAATCTGGGCCATAATATTAATATCCTATTTCAGAGCCATGAGAATGATGACTCAGTCAAAAAAATCTGTATTTTTAAATCAGTTCTTGAAACAAGGATTTTCTTTTAGCTCTGTAGCTTGCTAAGCTAATGGGAGATTTTTTTTCTGAGAAAAAAAAAAAAAGACTTAATATAGTAAAACTTTCTTGACATAATTTTATAACTTAATCTTGCATCCATACTTCTTCATTATCATCTCTCTTAGAAATTCAAACACCACTGTTCTACATACTTTTTTCCCAACAATATTCTGAGTGGCATTTCTAAAAAAATATCAAAGGAAGGAATTGTTATTTATAGAAGTTCATTAAGGTAGAGTCAGGACTACAAGATATCATTTATCTCAATTCTGTGGGTTAGGTTGCTGATGTTCTTCCTCACCAATTCCAATAACATTGATAGAAGCCAATCAATCAATCAGAGACTATAACATAAGTAACATACCTTATCCTTATTTTTTTCACCATTAAACTGGATTATTGTTGGTGAATTCAATGGAGCAGAATCAATTGCAACAGCAGAGTATCTGGTACATCAGTTTTAGGATTTTTTTACGACCTGTCACATTCAGGATACTCCCTTTGAACTCAAAGAAAATTCCAGTTTCATTGGGATATAAATCAGTCCTTGCATTTCAAATTTGATTAACTTGGAAGCAGTTTCAACTTTTGAGGAATGAGGATTAAGAGCTTGAGGAGTTTGCTAACCAGGTACACTATCCTTAGACTATGAGCTGGCAAGTGTTGATGGACCACAANTTTTTTTTTTTTTTGGTACCTTTTATTATTACAGTGATGGGTAGCAAGCCCCAGAAAGGACAGGAGGAAAGAAATTATTTCCCCTTAAATCTGAGCATTAAGAATTTCCACTCAAGGTGCCTTCAAAAGCATTCTGACATTACAACAGACTACAATGAACTGCCAGGTACTGGGTGAGATTCATGTCTAAAGTAAAGCTCCTAGGAAAAAAAATTGGGAACAATATTGTTGTAGAAAGGGAAGAAAAGAATTTACTCAAAACAGAAAATGAAATGACTAAATAAAGGGAAAAGAAGAAGCAAGGGATGAGGAAAATTCAGCAATATTGAGAATCAGACAGCAGTTTTAATTCTCTGAAATTGCTTCTGCACTTAACTCACGGTATATTTATTTATATCACAGAATATTGCATGCAATTATACATAACAGAATGATCTGATAATCTTAAAGAGATAGAGCTGGTTAATAATATACATCCTTTCATCATGAAAGTGCTTTAAAATATCTCCAACGTTATATGAGGCAAACAGTACTGGCAGCTGGGGAGAGTTCTTTCACAAGCTGAGTTTCTCGACCATGCAGAGAGTTTAAACTGAGTTCCAGCCTTCTTCCCAGTGATAATCATTCCTGGAGAAGTTGGCTGAAACCAATCCAACCCAACCCATTGTATATCCTGGTACTTCAGTGATGGAAACATCAAAATGCCTTAGTGACACAGAGAATGAAAGATTGGTGAGAAAGAAACACATCAGGTTGTAAAGATAACAAGAAAGTTTCACCTACTCAGCACATTCTTCTGACACATTTTTCTTGGCTTTTACTTTAGTAAGTACAATGATCTGTTCCAACATCAGTGTATTCTGTGGTCTCTTATTATTATATTATTTTGCTCTGCATTTGTTTAAAATTTTAACATATAATGGAATGATTGCTGTATTACCAATCCATTTGCAGCAGGAGAGTATGCAAATTTGACTCTGTAGTTTTGCCACACATGATATTCTTTCTGCAAAAACAGGTGATAAGTTCAAGCTTCTTTAGGACCACCAGCAGAAAAAAAATTGATGAAGAAAAGTAAGTGTGACTTATCCTAATGCCATTCCTGAATTCTCAACTTGGAAGTGGAAATATCCTGAGAAAATTTTTAAGATATGGAGTTGTACAGTTTACTCATCCTTTTGTAATGATATGAAGTTTTCAGAGTGACAAAAATATTAATGCCTACCTTAAGTTAGACATGATATTTTCTGACATAAATACTGATGATTATGATAAATTTCTATTATGGCATCATCCTACTCTGGATGGAAATAAGACATATAAGATGCATACAATTTTTTGAAGTTAATATTTAATTGTCAAAGTCAATGAAGTTTCCTTGATCATAAATTTTTATATGACCTTCTGTTTTGTTCTTTTTTTTCCCTTTGATTCAACTTGTCAGTACTGTAAGAAACTTAGGGAATTTATTAACCAATGAGGCTGTGTGAAAAATATTTGTTTCTCATTTCAAACACTCCTCTTTAGTCACAAATGAGTATAAAGGAAGCATGACAAGCAATTTGCTGCATGGTAGATGATATTAATGACCTGACATGCTCATGTCTCCTTGTGTGATAGGTGGCTATTATTTTTTTTGAGTGACAGATTACAACAGAGAATGTTTGATGTCAGTTGTGTCCTGTTATCTCTTTGTTGTTAATAAGAAATGAGGAAAATAACTTTATTTGCTGTCAAACCCACACATCACCAGCACTAGCAGTGTTCCTCTCACAGGGCCAGCAAGTGAATGCTTAGGGAAAGATCATAAGAGACTGGGAAACCACAATGTCCTCCTATTAAACTGGAGCATCTCCCTTTGCTGACAGTGGTAGATGCTTAATTGCAAACAGCCCATTTATCATGTGTGCCTCTCTCACCAGTCTGTGAGTTCCTTCTGAACCAGGCAAGACAGCCTTCAGTGTCACCCAAGAGCCTGGCAGATGAAGCCCCTGCAATCCTTGTCAGAGAGGCTGGAAGGCTTTGGGGGCCAGGCTGAAGGGCTGGGTGACACTGGCTGGAGCTGCTGCAGCAGCACCCTGAGCTGCAGGTCTGTGTTGGACTCCCAAGCCAAGCCTCTGAAAGCCTGGGAGAGCTGGCCATGCTGCCAGTGCACAGAGCAGTGGGGTTTGCTGGGCTCTCTCTGTATCTGAGCTGCATCTCTGTGCCCAGTTTGGAGAGTGTCCAGGCTGGAGGGAGATGCCTGTTTTCCTCAGCCTACTCCACTACAAGATGGAGAGACACCAGACTTATCCATCAAGGCTATTGTGATTTTGCATATATAGGACTTGAGTTTTACTTCCAGTTGGACACAGTGATTTTTCACATTCCTTGTTCTGGCCTTCAGGCACTGGGTGTACATAAACCCAGGATTTTCTATTCTACTGGATGAATTTTTTTGACCAAGCTTATTTTATGAAAACAGAGTTACCTATCACCACAGAAAAAGCAGGTTTTGAAATCCAATGGAATTCAGAATGTTTCCCTAAAATACCTGTCTATAGATAGACTCTTTTTTGTCTTGAACTACCTACTCCTTTTTAGCTTTAACAGAGCTTTTTAACTGGTGATGTTTAAAGAAAAATGCAATGCAATGTGGAATGTTGTGAGAATGGAAACTCTTATTTTTTTTTCAATAATAGTAGAAGACTGCTTAAGAAAGTCTCCATTTGCAGCTCACCTTTGCTGTCTACAGGAGTAATGAACACAGGGTAGTCAAGTTCTGTAGCTGTTTTTGGACAGCTGTGGGGTGTTTTTTGGTTTTGTTTTTCTTCCTTGACCCACAGCTTAATAATTCTAATCAGTTCCGTTGAGATGTTCAATGTTACATGTTTAACATTGTAGGTATGGTGGAACTGTTAATGAAAGCATCAAAGACAATTTGAGATTTTGTTAGAGAAGATGTGATTCCAATTCAGTTAACATGCCAATACGAATGAATAACTCAATAAATTTATGAGGTATTATCACCAATAAATTATAAAACTGTCATGTTACCAGGCTAATAGAGCTCAATAAACCTTTACCAGACAGAGGAAGAGGGAATCTGCAGAAGGGGCAATCTGGTAGTGAGTGCCAACACAAAAGCTCCAGCACTCACAGCTGGCAGGCTGTCACCTGGCACTGTTACCTCAGCACCCAGCACAGCAGGGTGACAGAAAGGGCCTGCTGTGACATGATGCCATTGTGGTCACACTCAACTCTGCTGATCCACATTCACCTCCTCACGAGTAAATTGACATTACTCTTTACAGTGACAGCACCCTGAGCTCTCTGGAGTTGTAGGTTGGAGTTGAAAGAGTACAGTCCCAGACCAAAGGAAAAAGAAGATATTAAACTGGTCAAACCTGGCAAAATGCAGGCAAAGCGTGGTTTCATTTTACATCAGCATTCATGCCAAACACTTTTGATTGATATCACTCTAAGTGATTAAATAATATTGGTAATTGATAAAAATACCACAAAAATGGTACATAAACATGATTCAGAAAGGGCTGTGTCCATATGTAGACTACAATCTGTAACATGAAAAGTTTTGAGCTGTGCTGTAGGATGTCAGATATTTTGCTTTTATGATATATTTGCTGAAAAGTTATTTTTTCTCTTTGGAGACAAGATTTAAAAAATAAAAAAAAGCTGATGTTGTGTACAGATATGTGGCAAATAAAATCACATCATTAATCATTATGAATGCACCTACAGGGCTCAGCCCATGAGACATCTGCATAAAATTGCCCAGATTCTTTCAGCTGAGAGATAGGCACAAAGCAGGGGATACATCTATGAAGTAGATTAAGTTAGACTGTTATATATGGAAGGGTCTTACAGTTCAGCTAATGTTACACTTGAGGCTGTTCAGCAAAATATGCCAGCACAATTAATGTCAACACCAGATAACCAGTCACTGTAAATATCCTTGGAGGGATTTCTTATATCTTTTAGGAGAAATCCCATTTAAGAAGCAAAATTTCCAAATGTATCCCTGCAAATCAGAGGTCAATTCAATAACCTACCAACCAGCAGGCAAATTTCATCTCCCTTTAAAGGCAAGTGTTATCTCCTTTGACAGGAGCAGGCTAGTGGGAAATGAATAAATGGATGTCCTTTTTGCCTGGAACAGACTCCACAGTAAGCACTCAGACCATCCTTTGTGCTTGTGTGGTGCTTGGCCATTGCTAGCCTGGGCCACCCTGTAAGCAGCAAAACAAATCCCTTTTACACCACAGAATCTCACCTGCCCCTCTCAGGTTTCATGCTTGTAAACCAATTGACTACATTGCCTTCTGCCTGTGCAGCACTGAATCTGTGCTGCTCTACATAGATTTTTTCCCATTAAAATGAATCACATGTTGTGCAGTCAAATTTAGAAGAATAGAGGAAGATAGAGGCTTCTATAGTGTGTGCTGTGATATGGTGTGAAAACACACCAGAAATCATGTTTGCTGTTTTGAAAGGTTATGGAGAAGGAGAGCAGCAGAAGGAAAGACTTACCTCAGCTAGTTCAAGCCCTCATTGGCACAGCTGCCCCGTGTAAAATTGAATGGAATGATTTTCTGACCAGGTTGCATGGAATTTTCCAGCAGCCTGGTTCCCTGCATGTCCCAGACTGAGTCTCCTTTCCCAGCAGCCCTTTTTCCTGCAGCTCTGTTAAAGAACAGCTGCTGTGCTACTATCAGAACTTGCTGTTGATGTTCTTTGTATTATCACAACCTTTAAATTTCCATTTGCTTTGCAATCCCACTTAAGCAAGTATGTAAGGGTTATTCTAGATACACCCACTCCCCCCAGCCCACACTAGATGCTCACTAGGTGCTCCATCCACAATGGAAAGGCAAAGTTTGGAACCTAATATAAACCCATGAAAGCTATCAAAATTTTTCTTTTTCTTGTCTATTTCTTTTCAATATCCAAGATTCTCTTTCAAGTAGCTGAGATTGTACCAACTTTCTATTGCTGTGTAATAGCTGCAAGTTGATGGTGGTTACAACCCACCCCTCAAAACAATGAAGTTTCTTTTTCTTTTGTTGTTTACTCCTGTAAGCCAGATTTTAGAGCAAGACAGAGGCAATTTGGTTTTCATCAACAACTGCAATCTTACTGAATTCTAAGAAAGTCTAACAGATACATTTGGACTGTAAAAATTACCTTTGCTCTTGGTTCTTGAATAAGACAGTTGAGAAGTCAGCAAATTTTGGATTGCCAGCAATTGCTAAAATGTTGCAGAAGAGTGTTTCTGGGTGTCTTGGAGTTTTCTTATTTGCTTTTTTTTTTTTTTTTTTTCAAACAGAGTAGTACTTAAGAGAAAATGAATCACAGATCAGAAAAATGAAGTTTCTCTTAGATCTTTCAATATTAATCTGTGTTAGAAACTTAGACAATGGCCTTAGATGGGACTAAGAAGTGAAAATATGTCTAGATCATGCAGGAAGATATATTGAAGGTGTAGAGTTTTTAATTGTTTTATGAAGCATTTTCATTTTTACTGGTTTCAAAATTAATTTTGGAGCTGTCTTTATGTGTAAGTAATTAAATGCTTCATTAATGCTTAAGTCTCTAATGCATTGTGTTTCCTGACCTCTGACAGACACTCAGAGGATTTTATCTCTGAAAGAATATCTTTAAATCTGTGCTACACACTTTTCAAGAATCAGTGGTTTTCTAAACAGTAATTTCATTTTACACCCAACATTGAGAGATTAGTAAATTATTTAATGTAACGGAAGAAAACAGAGCTGTAAACATGCAATTGACTCTTTTTAAAATTGTAATATTTTGAGATAGTATAACCTGAAATAGCTTTGACAGATTCAGCCACGTGCCCCTTTTCACTGAGGAATGACTTCAGCTCCCATCCAGCAGGAGCTGCGAGGAACAGAGGTGGCACGGACATAACTGGGTCACTTTTGTGATAAACTTTCCAATTTGCTCTTATTCTACCAAGGAACAGAAACAAACTTTGTGTTGTTGGTTTGTGAAAGTGTGTGAAACATCCAAGCCTGAATCAAGCAGCTCCTCCAGCCTGCATCTCTCCCCACTCACCTGAAGCACCCTCGGTGCCCACCTGCCCTCCTGGGCAAAGCTGCCACCACTGGAGGTGCCCTGGTCAATATTGCAGAGAGGCACAGAGATCCCCGGCGTCAGCTTTAAGATAAATAATTTTAAAATGTTGCATCTGTGTGTAGTATAGTATAGTGCTATTGTATGCCTGGAAAAAATGGTCAATGGATGAATTAATCAAAGCTGGTTAATGGCAAAAGGCTCTGCTTGGCTATTTTAGAATTGGATGATCAGACAGTGTAAAGCCACACTGAACTGCAAACTATTTTTAAGTTATCATTTCTTTAGCCAGCTTCACAGGTTTTGTAAACAAGGGAAACCAGAAAAAATCCCTTTGAATTTTAAGAAAATATCAAAATTACCTCCCAAAACTGATTAACAGTGGCATGAAAAGCACTAGCCTGTTTCTGGGATTTTGCACTCTTTCACTCATCATGTGTCTTATACACACATTCTTATAATTTAGATAAAACTTGATTGGCTCTAATTTACAAAGTGCTATTGAACTGTAAGTCAAGGGTTTATTACTCATGGAAAACCTGCTGAAAAGAAATGAAAATGCGACAAATAAAAGACCTCTCTTTATACCATTGAACTGAATATAAAGAATAAACACCTTTTTACCAGCTGATTCCACAGTGTTATTATCTTGGAACTAGATCAAGCATGTGAAACAACATTTGTTTATTTAGCTTTTATGCAGCAGTTATTTTACTTTATGATATTTTTGCCTTATGAGCCACATCAGGTTTATCCTCATAACTGAATGTGTGTTCTAGGTGGTGTCTTTACAGCCCATGTACTACTCATGATCAGTGAATGATGGAGCATTTTATCTGTCCCTTCATGAGGTGATGATAAGGATAATTCCCCGATTTCTGGGCAGTTAAGAAGCAAGCGAGAGATGGAAAACAGCTATTTGCTGCATCACAGCTTGCCATCCTCTTCCCAAAAGGACTACTGTAAATTTTAACTGACAAACTTGCATATTTCTAATTAACATATTTTTGTATTTAAAACTAAATTATCTTCTTTTCTCTGATTTTCTTTTCCCATATTCTGCCATACATATAATTTGTTGGTATAGTCCTCCCAGCTGTAAATCAAAACAGCTCATTCTGCTTTGGCAGAGCTCTACTGATTTATATTCATAGTGGACCAGCTACAAGATCTTAGTTTTTCATTTATATTTCTCATTTCTAAGTTCAAAAAAAGCACCCAAGGATTGTAGCCAAGACTCCAGTCCATTCTGTCATGGACTCTGGGCCATGTGGGATTAAATCTGTGAAAGGAAACTGCCTGTCATGTTTTCTGTAATGTCTCTGATGGAATTGTTCATATTCTTCTATAGTTCATCAAGACGAATACCATGATGATCAATATAATAAGTATCACAACTCTGATACTTTTGTGAATCTTATATTCACTCTAATTCCAGTTATATGCTTCTTCAGCATTAGGTCACAGTGGAATGGAAATAGATTTTCATTTGACTACATTAGAGACAATCTTAAATCTCATGTTAGGTTGGATCATGTCTCCTGATCAATTATAATTCTTTTGTTTTATTTTACATACTTAACCTCAGAGAAAAAAAAACATTAAAGAAATTTCAATAATTAAAAGAGTAATTTATTAATATTAAACCCACAACAGAAGGTTCCAAGGTGAACAGAAGGTTCAGCAACACTGAGAATGGCAAGAACTGTAGGCAAATGCTTCAGAGTTTTTATGATTTATATCATAATATTTATACTAAAGAATTGACATTAGAGGTAGAACTAGACTAAGGTGAAAGAAAGTAAAAACATGGTATTTAAGCCATTGTATGGACTTTGTGTTCTTGTTCATTTTATCCCTGAAACAGATGGGGAAAAATAAAGAATAAAGCTGTTCTGAAAGAGCATATGAATCAGCTAGATATGGGTGCATATTTATTTTCAACATACAGATACTTTCATAGATCTCAGCCAAAACTGCAGATAATTAGGGCTGGCAAGAAAAGAACTTAAAAAAACCCTTAAACATAGTTCTGAATTTTAAGAATCTTTCTTCCCCTCCCATGCCCCACACTGCCCCCCCAGGATATTTTTCTTCATATTTTAACTGAAATGCTATAGAAATTACAGAAATAAATATTTGTTGTTTTCAAAACAGATATATCTGTATGCTGTTGATTCAAGTACTGTTTCTGAAGTAGATTAATAATTCAGGAATATATAAATTTACTATACAAATATATTTATTGATACAAAAATAGAAGCATCAATGGAAAAAAGAAATGAAAAATTAATTATTTTATTATGTTCTCCGCATTCACTTTCTGATATTTTTCCAAATAGAATCCTAAAATTCAATATTCTGAGAGGATTTTACATTTAAAAAAAAAAGTAATGTTTTTTTCCATCATATCTTTGGTACTAGACAGGTATTTTAATTATTCCTTTACCTGAAAATTAGGGGTGTAAGTTTATATTTCAGAGGGACATTAAAATTTCTGACTTATTGACAGCACTTGTTGATGATGAAGCCTTTTATTGTTTTTGGCCTATAGTTGTCTGTGGCCTAATCTGCTTCAGTTTACTTCAGTTTTTCCCACTCTGCTTTGACCATGATTTTAGTAATTGAAAATAAAATGCACCAGACAGAGATTTTTTTTTTTTAATATCTGATTTGCTAGTTAAAAACCTCCGAGATTGTCCACTTCTGAACAAATCCCCAAATTCCTCCTTGGCATCTGAAAATTCTACTCTGCTTTGGTAAAAGAGAGTCCTGCTTTCATTGACTGCATTCCACCTTTGCAGTGATCACAGGAGAGCAGCAGATTCCTGGGGAGTCACTCAGGGTCTGAGATGTGGCCCTGGGGAAAGCAGGAGGGTAAGAGGGGGAAAGCATCAAGCAGCTGGACACTGAAAAGGCCAAAAGCTGCTCAGACAGGTGGGGAGGGCTGGAGTTTGGGCACAGCTTCACCTGCATGGATGGTTGCTGGAACATGTGGAGAGGGAGAGCAGGACATAGTGAGGGACAGCACACACACTTCCATTTAGGAGGATACTTTTATCTACTTGCTCACTGTAGGGGTGTTTGAGCCAGAAATAATGGTATGATTATGGGCTTTGTTCCCAGGGAATAGGTCTGGGATCTGCTGGGATCCAGGAACCTGGAGCGTAGTGAGGACCAGACTGCTACAGTGGGAGCCTCCACCAGGCAGGAGTGTTAGTCATAACCAGCTTAGGCAGTGATTTTGTCAGCCCTCAGCTTGTCTTTCCTGTAATCACCAATTAATGCCTGTCACAACACACTTCACAGGTGGTTGATGAGGACTGAGGTTCTGGCAGGTTGGCAGCTGGACCTGGGCTCAGGAGCTAACAACTGACACTCAGAGCAGAACTCTGATGTCTCATGCTTGGAGCAGACACTTTCCCCTCTAACCTGATCATCCAGCAACCTTATGATGATATTTGTCTCAGCGCAAACCTTTAAATAAGCCAGAAAATCACTGGAAAGACTCATGTACACAAAACAATGCTGTTAATCACAGAACATGTTAACTGGCTTATTTAAATTTTTGCAGTACTCTCAAAGCAACAATTTGGTGGGTTGTTTCTCCTTTATTTTCTCTCCAGGTGATTCTCTCAATATCATCTCAACGTCAAGATACACTCTGTTTTTTATAGGTTGCAGTGCCTAAGGTTTTATTCATGAGTTTGAATTTAAGTACATGAGCAATTTCAATGAAGTTTGCAGAATGACATTAACCATATGTTTCATTAGATTATTGCATCTGGGCTCTGGCTTCATCAGCACTGAAGGAAGTAATGTCTACACAGAATCATAGCTGACCAGATTTGTATGACCAGAGCTCTCCTTCAAGGCAGAATTTAGATCAGAGATACTCCCAGGGTCATCCCCAGCCAATGCTCTGTGGTTCTGTGAGGTAGCAGGAGAGAATATCCACACAGAATGTTTGATGGAACTTGTGATCCATACAGCTGAACCTGGAAACCACATTCATCCTTGATATATCATAACTCCTCTTGGATGAGAGGCCACAAATAGTAGATTAATGTATATTATTTAAATAAACTTAACATATGTACATGGCTACATTAGTGGCTCATTTTGGATAAAATTGGGAGATGCTAAGGTACAGTTATGTGACAGAACAAAATTACCACTGTGGAGCTTACATTGCCTCTCATGTCTGCAATTCCAGCACAGGACCATGGGTCTGTAATAAAAACCACCCTTGCTTAAACCAGCAAGACCAGCAAGTGGATGAATGTCTGGTTAGCTTGAATGAGGACTGTAAAGAGATCCTGAGCTGGTACAAACCAGAGCTGAGAAGTGTCCCTGTTTCCTGCACCTTCAAGGCCCTGGCAGTGTGTGAATATACTGTAAAGACATATGAGTCACAAGTGGAGATAGAAAGGTGCAACTCAGAATGTTTCAGCTGCCCAAAGACTGCCAAAGTGATTTGTGTGATTGTACGAATGGTGAGGCACCAGCTGTAACACTGTGCTCTGTTTTAAGCAGTGTTTTGGCAAATGTATGGACCATTTGAAGAATATCCAGACTTCATCAAGAATGTTGCAAGACCCTAGAAGCATGAGCTGTAAGACATCTAGGAGAACATAGATTTTGAATACCATGTGAAAATTTTTAATTACTTGGTTGAGAGTGAGAGATGGATAATGAACATGATAGTGATCTTCAAATATATGAAACGTTGTTGCAAAAGAGGAGTGAATAATCTTTCCTTCATGTCCACTGTAGATAGTACAAAAAGTAATGGCCTTTTAAATGGTGGCAAGGGAAATTTAACTTAGACATTAAAAAAAACAACTTTGTAACTGTAAGGATAATTAGATACTGGAAGAGACTGCCTGGGGAGGCTGTGGAAACTCCATCATCATTACAGCCTTTAAAGAGCAAGCTGGACAAATGCTCATTTGGAATAACAAAGGACTGGTTGATCTATGAAGGGCGAAAGATGGACAATGTGATTGACTGAAGGCCTTCGTAGGTCTATTTTTTACTATTTGATGCTAATTGCTAGGCAGTATGGAGGATAAAATGTACTAGTTAAACTCAGATAGACTTGACAGAAGTAAAAAATATCACATATTATTTTTTGATAGAAAAACTATGAAAACTAATCACATGGTATGGAAGATCTGTCACATTTGAGTAAAAAATTTTCCCAATGTAATTTTAAAAGTTCTTATACTGTGATGACAGATATATTGGAAGATTATATATAAAAAATAACAGCACAATTGCAAGATTAGGAAAAAGCATGTCAATTCCTGTGGTACTTTCAAATGTAATTTTACACATATTGGCAACAGTAAGAGGAATAAAGCAGATTAGAGATCTCTTTATGTTGAGGATTGTAGAAGTGAAAAATTAGTCTGCTTCTTCCTACAATACTTCATTTGCTTTATTCCAGATTTCCAGAGCTATAACTGAGATCAGACTTCATTTCCTGATCCTTTACCAACACCATATCCAAGTGCAATTAAATCTTTTTCAAGAGGTTCCTAAGCACATCAATCCAGAAAACAGTCTCCTGACTTAGTGGCTTACATGGAAAGGGAGATAACTAAAGACATACAATTATTCCTTTGGTCTCTCTGGGGTAACCATCTCACATCTCCTGAAGTACGAGCCTGCTGCAATCATTAGGGCATGGTTAATGAAAACAGCTCATTATTGTCTTGGAGATGCTGTCCTCTAGCAATGCCCTTTAGATTGAAATGTATGCAAATGAAGACTGTTTAGTTTAGAAGTTTTACTACGTAGACCTTGTAAATATGAAAATATAATTACTAAGTGTAATATTTATCATGGGGAGCTGTAGCTCTCCTCTTTATCTGACCAAGAAAATGAGGAATTATTCCTTTTGAAGTAGATGATTATTTAACGGATGATTCTGTCCAGTGTTTCCACAAACCTGGACAGATACACACCAAGCCAAATATGCACAGATTTATCCCCTTATCCTGTAGACCATTATGCCAGCATGCTTCACATTTTGATAAGGGTCCAGCATTTTTCAGCTTCAGTAAGAGAATTTGCACATGAATCCAGAAGGAAATAAATTGCTGGGAGAAAAAGCATGGTGTAACAAAAGTGCTGTCTGACAGCTTGAGAACAATGAAGGGCTTTCATAAGTAAATGGTGCATATCTCATGATGTGTTCTCAGGAGGGGTTCATCTGATCTGGCCTGCACAGAGAAGAAATGTTTCAGACACGAACATTATCCTGCCCATATGGAAGAATCTGAGCTGTTGGAATAATCAATCATTTATTACTTCTGCAGTTCTGATAAATAAATGCAGAAATCCAGAAACTGATTTGGATGGATTGCTTTTTGGTTTGTTTGTTTGTTTGTTTGTTTCTGTTTGTTTGTTTGTTTGTGTTTTTTTTTTTTCTTTTTAATGTAGGAAAATCTTGGATGAACAGAAAAGTTGAAAATACCCAAAGAGTAAGCTATATTTTCTTTTTAGACACCTGGTTTTGTGAAATAGAAACACTGTTGACAATATGAAGTTAAATACTGGAAAATCTCCAAGTTTAGTTCCTAGAATAATTTATCTCAGAATTTTTTGACATTTCAGAGCTTCCCCTGCTTTTGTTTTTACCTTGAAAAATTAGAATAATTTAAAAGAAATATTGGTATCACCAGTTTTTCAGCTACCTCATCAGTGTGGTCTCTGCTTTCACTCCTGAGTATAGAATATAAATAGATAGGAAATAGATAGGGAAAATTTCTATTATTACAAGAAGATTTGTTGACAAAAGTAATATATGTTAGATCAGTTGATGTAACTGAGGAAAAAAACCAAAACAGACAAGATTTCAAGCATACAATTGCTTTTTCAGATCTGCAGCAGAAACAGTCAATGGAAAATAAAGTACTGTTACTGAGATTTTTATGTTCTAGGAATATCTATATTTCTCTTCCTTCAAAATTTTCCTTGCTTGTATCCTTGGATTTTCACAAATACAGTGTGGCTGCTACTACACACATAATATTTGCAGTTGAAGGTTATTTGCTAGTGCCCAGGAAGTGGGCAAGGCTCATGTGCTGTGAGTCTCAGCATTAACCAGCTGACCTGTTGAGTCACCTGGGCTGTCTTTTCTGGGCAGGTTCACATGAGCATGGTGCAGAAAGGCAGACAGCCATCACTTCCAGGAGTGGGATATTTGTCAGTAGAATATTTTCTGATTCTTACCTTTCTCTGGTGTGTTGTGTTTGGTTTTTTTTTTTTNTTTTTTTTTTTTTTTTTTTTTTTTTTTTTTTTTTTTTTTTTTTTAGGAATTTCAGCTCTTCTAGTCAGGATTTTTCCTCTTGAATCCTTGAGCTCCTGATTTTCAGTGTTTGCTTTTATTTCTTGCATGACCTCACACCATGGACTCCCTGGCACCTTAGCAATAATTTTCTCAGGAAAGTTAGGGAAGGTCATAGAGCTGCTCTGAATCAAACTGGGCTTTGGGTTACAGACAGCTGGTCCCCAGGGCTGAGCATTTCAAGGTGACAGTGCATCCACCTTGCACATGAGCAAAGGAATATGTTACATGGCTGTGTGCATTGCTCTGAACTCAGAAGACAAGAATGTTTTTGTTTGTCTCTTCAGATCTTCTTTGCTTTGAAGATGAAGCACCAGGAAAAAAAAAGGATTTTTCATAAAAGCTTCCAAACATCATCTCTTTCCCTTATTTCTCAAATCACTGGAAAAAAAATTAAAAGGGGAAAACACAAAGATAACCGTGTAATGACTCACACTCATTTAGTGATTTTAATCTCCCAAGGCACTTTAAGAAATGTCATAACCACACATATCCATGTTGTGGGTTGTCCTTCAATTTATATAACAAATGTCAGATGTGATCCCAGTATTAATCAATATAATTACTGCAATGTTTAATTATTCTTCCATACTCAGCCTCACCATTCTTTTAAATCTGGAAAACAATGACATGGCATTTAATGTGTGGCAATATCTTTTCTTTCTTTTTTTCCTGCTAACTGAGGATAACCTTTCTGGAGAAATCCCATCATAGTACCTGGATTATATAAGAGGTCTAAGAGTCTTTCCCCTGCAATTTTTGAGCTTTATTACCACCAGTAGAAGGAAGATGACCCTTGCACAGATTATTTTGGGTTCATGTTTATTCTGCTTAAATCAGCCAGTCGATCAGTTCTGGGATTTGAGGTAGGCAGAGACATCTGGAGCCATCCTCCTCTTTTACATCCCAGGGAGTGCTGCCTTCAGGAGCAAACACCAGCGTGAGCTCCAGGTTAGGAACTGGTGCCTCGTGAGTGATTCACAGTCTGCAAAAGATGATGCTGTCCAGACTCTCCACAGCTGGATCCTTCAGGAGCTGCCTTCAGCTCTCCTACAATCTACCTCATTGTTTCTGTTTTACTGACCTCTGGCATGGGAGGATGTGTCTCATCTCCCCACAGTGCTCCATGCAGATGGGAAATGGCAGCAATGCCAAACTGTTTTCAAGTGAAAGTGTGATACAGTCCAACTGCCACCCTAGGCCTGTAACAGACCTTTTACACCCAATCTTCATTCTCCTGGAATGCCTCTGCTTCATTCATATCCACCAAACCTCTTGCAGGAGTTCCAGTTGTTATGTCTGGGTATGATGCACCATAATCTCCTGCATCATACACCAATTTTTCTGATACATGTGGATTGAAGGCTTCTTTTCTCTGATTCTGGCTCAGTCCTGATATAAAGACATTATATACAAAATACACAAATATAAAGCTCACCATTGCTATAAAGACCCAGGATGTTTCATAAGGCCTATTTCACTACTCTGTCAGGACAGTAATAGAAGCTCGAGTCTCTAAGCTTATTTGTACCCATGCTGACCCCAGCAGTTCTGGTCAGGCTGATGTGCCCTGAGATAGAGCTCACAGGCTGATTACTTAAGGATGAAACATTTATCTCAGACCTCTGCTGGACCCAACATCTGTGTTTATGGATAAATACTTTGTAACTCAGCTCACACACGAGCAAGTTGTTGCTACATGACTAAGGGTACTGGGAAATAATATGTGAATTATGGACTCACTTTGGGCAATCAAATTATTACTCTTTTAGATCTGCTAGGAGTTTAAGGTTTTATTTCTTTGTTTTAATTTTGGCCTTTGCATGTTAAAAATATAGGCTGGTATACGTGTATGATTGAGGAACAAGAATGCTAGTGCAACAATGGTTCACAAAACAGAAAAATGGGAGTACATTTGGCAAAGACCGAGGCATCTCCTAGATGAGAATGTCTTTAAAATGAAACTTTACACAGAAATGAAAACATTCAATTAAAATTGATATTATGAGAACTGCATAAAGAGCCTTGCTTTGGAAACAATCAAGAAATAAAATAGTTCATTTTCCAAGAATATTCTGAGGAAGTGAATGACGACCAATAAAAGACCAAATACTCGAATATCAGCTTGCCTGCTTTCCTTTGAAGAAGTGCTGCTCTTTGTGCTTCATTCATTTCACAGAATGGTACTTGGTAATTTGTTCAGAGAACATTTTTGAAGGAGTGTATCTAACATTTCCAATTACATCTTGATGGCTTGCTACAAAGAAGGATGAGAAAGATCTTGAAAATGGGGAAATGAATAAATAATTCAGTCTGCTCTTCCTCCTCCCCACTCTGCCCTCCCTGCATCCCTCCCCCATTTAACTTGTGAACAATTTGATCTGCTAAAGTTATTAGGAGGCTTTATTTAGTAACTATGATCCTCAGATAACAGATTTTGAAAATAATAAACCTACTCAGGAATGAGAACCCTGTCTTTGGTACCTAATATCTAAATGAGCTCTCAGATACGTGTATATCTCAGCTGAGCAGAATAGTTTTAAGCAAGTGATAAGAGTGAGCAGGAAAGACATTCACTCCTATCATAATCAAGCACTTCATAATGTAATTAATTAGATAAAGCCATAATACACCATAGGCAAATACTGGTGTTGAATAAGTATTCACATGCTGTTCGTTCAGGCACAGTGCTGGGTATTGTATTCTCCTATGCTGTCACTCAAGACCCTTGTAATCTATGTAATTGATTCCTGGATTTCATTAGCCAATGCAATATGCTGTGAAAGGGCAAATGTATTTATGGGTTATCTAATCTAGGACAGGAGAAGACGAGGGAAGACATGAGAGAAAGCTTAAAATATGTAAGAAACAGTTGCCAGAAAGGAAGGAATAATTTGTTCCCTTCAGTTCCCACTTAGAAAAAGACATACTGAGTTTAAATTTCAACAAGAGAGATTTGCTTTAGATATCTGGGAAACAACTTTGTCAGAGAAAGGAGGCTGGCTTAAGGGTCTTGTTGAGTCTGTGCAAGTCTGGAGTCTTCATCTGTATAAGCAGTCCCTGTCAGGAATGGTTCAAGAGTAGCCCATCCTGCTGTGGGACAAGATGAAGGACTACACTGAAGGACTCTGCCCATGCAAATTTCTCCTCTAAATTTTCTCTGGTGCAACATATTACACTTCCCTTTTAGTCTCCATCTTTTCATTCCAGCAGGATATTATTGAAATGACAGAAAATGTGCAATGAAAGCAGAATGTGTATTCTCCCCTCAGCTCAACTCTGTGTGAATAACATTTTCTAGCATTGCACGTATCATTTTGAGGTGAGCCTCAGTTCCCATGTGTGATTTGCACTTACAGCAAACACATGGGGGCTGTGGTGGAGTGAGTGAGTCTCAGCTGTCCAGGAGAATTGAACCTTCCACTTACCTTTCAGTGGCATGTTGCTCAAATGATAAGCTTTACAAAGTTCTAAAAGAATCTTGCTTTTAACAAGTGCACTAAAAGCTCCTTTTTGAAGCGTGCATTAAACAAAGCTCTCAGCAAAGACATGTATCTGAATGGGCACTGGGAAACCTGCAATCTGAAGAAGCCTCAATAAAAAAAATCAAATCCTTTCTGGCATGGTTTTCTGTACTGACATGTGTTTATTCTCTCTGGGAGGTCTGCTGTTTAGCACTCTGTGTCTGGAATGCAAAAGGAGAAAGAATTTTCTTTTCTAAAGTGATGGAAGTTTTCCTGGAAAGTTTTCTCTGGAATATATTTTTAAAGTCCTTAAAAGTTGCTTTTCTTTTTTTCCCCCCTCCTTCTTAGAAGTCTTTGCTTTCTTGAAAATCTCAGTCTTAAAGAATTGTGACAGTCCTTTGTGGAAGTTTGACTATCCTGCATTTTCCTTTCATCACTGTTGCCAGGGCTTCCCACTTGGATCATTTCTTCTGTGTTGTTTTTCATGCCAGGATTCCCACAGCACATATGGAAAACTTGCAACTGAGATATTGGGGGTGAATCATGGGAAATATAAACCCCCACATAAGACTGGGAGGATGAGAGAGCAAAGCAGAGAGATATTGCTGCACCCTGTGTGCTCTGGGGTGAAGGACATGTCGTGGGGGATATGTATTTGGAAGTGCTGGGTCTGGAACAGTGCAACACTCCTCCTGAACAATTTAAGACCTGGCTACTACATCTTCTTGGTGCACAAACACCAAGGTAGCTCATCCTCAAAGAATTTTTCTGTGCAGTTTTAACAGCAAATTGTGTTGGTGTTTGCCTAGGGGTGCTGTCTAACCTCCGGAGTTGCCCTCAACATCATGGTAGAAAATGGAAAAAACCCTCAAGCTTTGGAATAACATTTTGTGAGTGAAATGATGGAAGCTAAGCATTTGGTTTGTTTAATAGAGAATATTGCAAAAATGGCTCCCAAATTGTTTTCTCATGAGGTACAATATTGCCCAAGTTATTGACTGTCGTCAAATCCTGACAAGAACTACAAAGAAACCATTGCTATAATACCATGCCAGCTTTGGCTGTGCTCAGAGCTGTTTCATACAGGCCTCATAGAGGGTGTAATAGTTTTGTAATGAGGAAACATTTGCATTTGGCCATGTATTTCCTGCAGGCAACCCCCCAGTCTCTGACAATTGAATCAGACATACAGATTTCAGGCAACCTTAAGAAAGTCACCAGTTATCTAGAACTATTTCCAAAAACAAGAAAAACAAATACATGCACAATATAATGAAATACAGTATTTTTCAACTTGGACTCTGTGTCAGTTTGGGTTTTGCATGCTCCCAAAATGTGAATATTAGATAGCTTACCACTGTTTAGAACTTCTGTTTTCTATATAAATATTGTATAAACCACAGGTCAGCAATTTCCTCTTTTATTGTCCCTTCAATTAAAAGTGCTATAACATAATCAGGCTGGAGAATGTCTCATGCAAAGACTATTCTGGTTACAGACTTTGGTGAACAGTGTGGTTTTCCTGGGCTAATAAGGCTGAACCTCCCTGTGTATCACTTATGTACATCTACACTCTTGGCAACAGTCTTTTGTCCTGTCACAATTCATTTACTCCAGCATTGGTCCAGATGACATTAATGATGTTGAAAGTCAGCAGGATGCTGTTAATAAATGTGGTCCAGAGGCCTGGCATGTATGTGACCTTTATCTTTCAAATGACCTGTGTAAATTCAGTCTAGTCAATACACCTAGATAGATTGCTCTGTTTCCAGGGCTATGAAATTAGGTTAGAAAATTCCAGGACAAGAGAAATTGATGTGACTGCCTGTCTGAAACTGGTCATTGCTGCAGTTTGTCTCCAGGGACTCACTGCTGTGGTACTTGGATCCATCACACCTAAACATGAATGAATGGATCAGGATGTAGCTGCCTGCTGGAGGTTATTAATATCTTAAGTGTATATTATTCCCTGTATCCTGGGCTTTATCTTAATGAGGTTACCCAGAGTTTCATTAAAACAGAATGTAGACACAAACCCAGGAAGATCTCTGTCCTACTGAAGCTGCAGATGGATGCCAGGCATGATGTCTGAAGGCATTTATAACTTTACTATGAGATTACAGAAGTTTTGGCTGAATCCCACTTGAAGCAGAGTCCAACACCTCAAATCACCACAGAGAAACATATAGTGCCTTGAAAAAGCTTAGAAAGTAGTCTACACTTTTACTTCACTGTAGCAAGTATATATATAAAAAAGAAAGCCATAAAACCCCTCCACTTCATGGTCATATTTGCACCAAAAACTGGTGCGTTACACAGATTTTGTTCAAACCTGTTTTCTGAAGATGACTTCTGTTCTCCTAAAGTTTAATCTGGACTCCAGAAAATAAATTAGGGATAGATTTGATTCTGTTAAAACACATCTATCTTTCCAGTGGTTCCCTTTCAGAAACAATATTGATTAGCTTCCTTGAATAGCTGTAAGGAAATGAGCAGAGAGGACTGATGCTTGTCAGACCAAGAGTACTGGTAGCTTAATACAGAGCCCCAGGAAGGGTCAGTTTTGGATGCCTGGGGAAAAACTAGCACAAGCCTGACAGTATGGATTCTTTCCTAGTAATGTAGTGCCTGTGTTTTATACTGCTCCCCATCTCCTGGTGAACAGTTCTGGGATAACTACTACATTTAATGCTTGATAGCCACTCATAGATCTGATTTAATTGTTGATGACTTGTTTAAGACAATAACTAAATAACAAGATGAAATAAATCTACTAATACATGTTTGAAATTTTAATACTATCAGATGGTCTGATAAGATAGGGTGATGATGTAATTTTTAATGTTCATGGTAAAATGGTGCCCCATTTACTTTCTGGAAACACTTGGGCAGCAGAGCATAGCTGGAGAAAAATGCTCATGAATAGCAAACATTAAGTTCGAATGCTTGAATATTCCCTGAAGACAGGTTCCAGGTTGTCTATTCCATTTTGTCATTTGCAGCTCCTTCTCTAGCTGTACACAGTATAAATCAGCCAAAAGCAAAGGAGTCAGCAGTAAGAAAATTGAAATAGGCCTACACCAAAATTCCCACTGCAGCATATAATTCACTAAATGCTAAAAATATAAGAATATTGTCTGGAATGAAAATATACAGGAAACAAGAAACTCATTTACAGACACGGCCTATAAACAAAAAAAACGACTTTTTACTTTTTTATAATAATTTGTCTGTGATCAAAATGTGAGCTTCCATTTTATCACTTTTGTTGAAAGACAAAAAAATTAAATATTAGTACTACTTGAACAGTAAGTGCTGGCTTGCCAAAAATCACCCTGAGTGGTGTCAAAACTCCATACCTTTTCCAAAGGACATTTAGCTCCCACCATTTCAGCAGGTCCATCCTCACCTGAGCAGTGAGCCTGTGCATGTTAATTTGGCTGTTCCAATTCATTTGTACACACCCTCGCTCTATTTTTGTGAATGCATCTTTCATGCATTACAGAGGTGTTTTTTAGATTTCCTGAGACAAAAAAATCATGCAAATAACTAATCACAAAACACATCATGCTGTTGGATGAATGTACCTCATTAAGGATTTTATGGGGCAGAAATTGATGGAAATGATTGATCCATAGACAGACATCAATGCAGAAACAGTTAAGAAGTCTGCTTTAAATTTTCAAGCTTCAGTCTCCTCTTAAACATGTCCGTGCTCTCAGGAAATTCACTGAAAAGCATCACATGTAACATCAGTCTCATGAGAGCTGTCCTCTCCATGCTAGTAAACGTCATTCCAGTTGTCAAAAAATATTGTATATAACCTAAAAATCATCAAATAATATTTGATTAGTTAATCACCAGGATGGTAATGTTAAAAATACATGACAATTTTAATATTATTTGGATAAAAATTTGCCTGTCTGTCCCATCTCTTTTTAAAATGTTAAATATTGATATATTAATGTTACACACTCACTGCAAAAAGTATATGTCCTGTCAGAGGACAAGCCCACTTCCTCCCTTTAAATATCCTTTGATTCCAACAAACAGCAAGTTATCAGTTATGTTATTTCTTCAGATTCAGATTAATGAAGAGCAAAATCAAGGACTTATAATAATTGGTATTTCCTCACCCCTCCTCTAGTAATAAGCTGATCCTGTCAGAGACTGTCAGTTAAAGGGAAAGAAGCAGAAAAACAGTGAATGAGTTTACTCAATATTAGGTTAAACAAGTGCAACTGATGCCAGGGAGATGTAAAATACACAGTATTTTCCTGATGAGTTGAAACAGTAAAGTGTCTTTTCCCACAGCGAGATAACAGGACATGGTAAACTAACAGCACTGATCATTTAAAATGTGACTCAGGATATAAGGATACAACAAAATGTTTGAAAGAACAAATTATAACAGTGCCCAATCATTAAGGTCATGGTGCTAAAAATAATTAAAAGCATTTACAGTGAAAGAGTAATTTAAGGGTGTCAAGGAAAATATTATTTTATTTATTTAAACAAGCTGACTCTATAAACAAACAATTTTCCGATTCCAGAAATGCTATAAATTTTATCATGAGTTCATCCAAATTACTGCATTCCACCACTGGAATGAAATGGAATGTTAACAATAGTATCAGCCTTCTAGTTAGTCTCCATTCAACCCCAAACTTTAATAGAAATAACCTGTAGAATTTGACTGAGTGTGATATTGCTAGAGAAGCCTTGAATTTAAACTGTCTGGATAAGGAAAATTGCACAGCTTGTGAAGGCAGTTTTGAATAAAATGGAAATTTTGTTTCTATGCCATCTAGCTGTCAAAAGGCCACTTCTAATACTTTCATAAAGCTATTGCTTTCAGAGCAAAGATAAAGACCTGGAAAACCCCCCCAACACAATATTAAAGCAAATAACGAAAAGATAGCACCTAGAAAAATTATTCTGATTTCCTAATTTCCTTTGGTTTTAGTTCAATATGTGTGTGTGTGTTATTTCTCGATGAGACTTTAAAATGTTTAAAAAAAGCTGATGAAGATTTATTCCAATTGATTATTAGATTGCAGCAAGGTTATTGAACAGATTCATTTTAGTTAAGATTTTGAACTGGAAAACAGCAGAGAAAAAGCAGACTGATGTAAATGAATGATAAGATAAGCAAATTTTAAAAATCTACTGTTGAAGTTGCAGAGAAATTTATATCAAAACAGATTAAAAATTATAATCAGAAACTCTGGACAAAGCTGAAATAAAGTTTGGAATTTTTACAAGATGAGGCAAAAGATAATGTCTCCTTCCTAGCAAAAATGCTGCTTCTTGGACTCACACTTGCAGAACATAATGATCATATACACTGAGAATATCACATTAAAGGCACAGCTGGCATTAACTTAGTGATGAGAAGAATTGGGGGTACACTTTTTTTTTCTTCTGCTTCTTTTTTTCTCTGCAGCCCTACATAGGATGCAATCCATTATCTGTCTGCACTTCATCTGATCAAAGTACAGGAAGGATTAGCATCCAGCACACACTTCTGAAGATTTTAAGCCCAGAATACGCTCCAGTCCTCTAGAGACCTCACATAAAATACAAAACAGGGTGTTCACACAGGTGCTTGTTTGACTGAGTGGGGCTGTACTTCCTCATTATAGTGCTGCCTTTCACCCAGGCTGATCCTACACGATGCACTACAGAGTTTGTAACACAGACACACAGAGACCTAGACAGGGCTGAGGAGGCTGCCAATATTCACTCAAAATATGAGAAGTTTCTGAGTGTCAGATATCCACCTAGCTCATTGCCCCTCTACAATGCCCCCGAGGAGATTTCCTGTTTCTTCCTTCTTGCCGGAGAGTGGGTGTCAGAGGAGATGGCTGCGCTGTCATTCCTCTGTCCCCCCTCAGGATCACAGAATGCTTCAATTAAAATGTTGAGTACTCTCACAAAAATCCTTCTTCAGAACCTGGCTTTTGCCCCTCTTCAAAGCAGTTGCTCTATGCCATGGATGTACAACAATCACGAATGGCACACCCACTGATTTGGAGCACAATTGACATATATTTTTAGACTTTTGGAATATTCCTGTGGTGGTCTGGGTTTCAAGAAGAATATTCTTCAGGATAAGAAAGCAAAAGAGAAAATCTCAGTGAAGGGAAGGGAAGAATTCATAAGGGAGGGATCCTGTTTTTGTAAGAACACAAATAGAAATCTGCATTCTGGAAGGGAGGAATTTCGTGTCCAGGAGCAGGAGTTCAGTATTAGAGGTGTGAGGTAAACAAATCAGAGGTGTCCTTGTTCCCAACCATCTAAATTACAGAAATATGAGAGCCACAAGACATGTGATAGACACAAGGGGATAGCCCTGCTGCTGCTGGGGGAAATTGCTGGGGTGTTTGCATAGGGAAATGGAGTAAAGGACCTCTCAGTGCCTTTGGATTCAGTTTCTCATGTCTACCTTGGCCTAGCAGAGAGGAATATTGATTATTCTGGCAATGTTGGTGATGAAATCAGGCACTAGAGCTGGTTTTGGGTTGTTCAGGGGAAACGTGAAGTGGACAGGTACCCAATGGCCATGTCTGCTGTATGCCATGGGCTTCAGGGACCCTGGAGGAAGCCAGGCATTTTGGAGGCATCATTTCTGAGCAGTGACTTCCCTTCACAGGCAGGGACATTCAGTCAGAGCTGTTTGGGTGTGTGTGTGCTGTCTCTCCCAGGGTGTGGATTTACTCTCTCAGCCAGTTCCTGACCCATCTATTGCCAGGGATATATTTTAGCTTTCCTTTCTTGTAGTGCTGGGAGAAGGTACCTCCTGAAGGAATTGGCTGTTAGTCTGGCCTGGGTACAATGCTCACAGGTTCCTGGATATGGTAGTTTACAGTAGGTTTGCTATTATTATGGGGTGGCAGCATGTCCTCTTTTATAGTGAATATGACACCTCACAGTAACAAGAGAAGTAGATGTGATGGGATTTCATCTGCCAGCCTGGTGTGGATATGACTTATGTACAAATTGTGTAAAAATTAAGTTAAACTGAAACAGAATTTTTCAGTGAGAGAGGGAGGCTGATTTACCTGCTTGGATTATTGACCTTTCACGAGGTAAAGACAAGGACATCCACGTGAATTAATTCATTAATTCTATTTCAGTACAACAGGTATACTTGCAACTCAGTGATGAACTGTTATCATCAGAAAGTAAACAGCAGAAAATAATGGGACATATTATAAGGAACATTAAAAAATAAGGAAAAGTAGTCTAGTAGTTTTTCAGCAAAATTCTTATTTTTGTGCATCAGTGTAAGTGTGTGAATGGCCATGGTGACATCAGTGAAGCCAATCCTGATCTTCGTCTCACTGTGTTGTTGAATGGGATCCAAAAGGATAGCAGGCAACAAAGCTTGGTTTGTGATATTTTGGAGGGAGATAAAAGTGGCTCTAAACCTTGCAATAATTAACATTAACAACAGATTTCTCTTTCCATAGTGAAGATTGTTCCTAATCCAACAAGGGATAAAAAAATATCATTATTTTTCTGTCACCTTTCTTCTAGGTCCTTTTCCTTCTAGTTGACAACTGAGAGAACAGAAAAGGAGACTATCCACCTGATGTACAGTTTTCCTTTTCTTTAGAATGATCTGTGACAGTTTCCACTTGTGACAGGCAGGTTGGGTTAAAGCAGCCTTTGCTTCTCAAGTTCAGCCTCAGAATAGGCAGGCTTCTATTTTCTTGACCTGCATTATTTTAGAGAACACTTGTGAGATGTAGGAGAAGATAAAAACTGAGCTCTCCTTACAGACTATAAAGGACACACAAGCAGAATTCATACAGGACAGAAACTACTGAGAAGCAGCAGGCAGAGAAGCAAACAAACAAACAAAACCTCAAGTCAAAGAAGCAGCAGCCTCGGCAGGTCACTAAGAGGGGAGGTTTTGTTTGCTTGCTTGCTTGAAGCAGTCAAGTCCTCGAGCAGTCCTCACTGTCCCAATTAAACTGCAGACAGCTGGTTACACCCCTGAGAAGTGAGAGGAGGCAGTTGCTGTAAAAGCAGCAGAGAAGTAGAATTTGAAGCACAAAAGGGACAGTGTGCTCATTTAGGGATCACCAGCATGGTGGGCAGAAGACACAGGAAAACTTGCACCAGGGATTTATTCTATTTTGACAAGGCCACTTCAGTACTGATGGGTACTTAATGGATATGGAAGGAAACATTCCTGGGAGGGATTGTCAAAGAGGTTGCAGCATTAGGGGTTCCTAATTGCACTTTAACAAAATCTACCCTTTGTTAGGGCTGCTCGAGGTCAGCACATCCGTGCCCTGTGTTGGGCAGGGCTGCACAGACTCCATGTGCTCAGTAATGCTCACTGGAGCCAAGGGACCACAGGCACAACACAAGTTACCTCTTGCTTCAGTGTGCACTCTGCTGGGCCCTGGCCTCTTTGAGTCCCAGCAGGAGTTCATTTTTCACAGGGAGCTGCTAACAGAAAATATATACTATGGATGACCCAGAGTTTCACAATATTCCTTACAGTTTCATCAGTCTCAGATATGAGAACAAAGACTGAGGCTTAATTTCATTCTTCTGCATGGAATTTTAGTTTATGGCTCAAATATTTTCTGACTTAAGAGTCCCTGTAGTGGAAGGCTATTAGCCTTAACACCTGTACAGTCAGTGAGGAGAAACAAAAAGCCATTTTCCCACCTAAAATTTGTATTTCTTTCAAAAGAGTACTGTATTTTCCTAAAGGCCTACAGTGATTACATTTTCACTCAGTACCTACTCTAGTGAGTATATGATTTTTTTTAAATTTACTGACAGTGCAGGTGACAGAAGTTTTTGCACTATTGTCTGTATACCGGGTAAGCTACAAAAAAGATTCTCATGGAGGTAGATCTGGTCTTCTAAACTCTAAAAGATAGTCTGTAGAGCTCAGAGTCAAATATGGAATATGACCACCTAAAGGACTGCATATGGTCATCCCAGCACATTGAAGGTGAAGCTGAAAGTAAAAATTACTCTCAGAATCTCAAGTAAGTTTAAAAAGTACAAACTAACAGGACTGTACCTCTTAATTATCCACAAACCACTTTCAAGAATGAGTTTGTAATATTCATGAGGCTTGAATTCAGAACATTTGAAGTAGATGCCTAAACCTGTGTTGCTCAGCAGAGGGCCTGAATCACTTGGCTACCACCCATGCTGTGGGCAAGCTCTCCTCATCTTGCCTCTTGCATATGTTTTAGTTTACCTTGATAATTGAACATTCATAGGACAAGAAGGAGGTTAGGGGAGTCAGGCATGTGAGAGGAAAGCCAGGTTATTGCTCCAGTAGTTATTTAATTAGTTTAACAAATTTGGATAGTTTCAAAGGACACAGCTGAGGAGATCTTATAAGGTTATTGACTCAGATATTCTGCTGGAGAGACAGAAAACTTGTGTTGAAGTGTCTTGTCCATATTAAGCAGCCTGAGGACAGAGATTGGATCCTTTGCAGATGCAAATCCTAAATCACTGTTACTTATGGAGACATAACTTAGGAGAAGCAGATTTCACTGGATTTGCAAAATCAAATCTACTTGGAGAGCTGGTTGGGAAATGAAAAGTATGTCCCATGCAATTGTCAAATGCATCCTCTTTGTAGGCTGAGATCTTCACATGGATGTAAATGGAAACCAATGCTTCTTTGTAAATCATATTGAAATTCAACACAGGTGTTGTTTGGAATGTGTTGATAAAATGCCTTGGGAAGCCTGTACAGGAGTATTCTGATGAGGACTGTATTAGAAAGGGAAGGAAAGGACATCTTGATGCTCTTTATAGTACATAATTCTGGGGTTTTTTATGGATTTAAAACCACTTAATGGCTTTTTCCTCTAAGGGATTCATCACCTGTTCAATCATTTACACTCTGGTTAACAGTGCTTCAGTATCATCTAAATGCTATAAAAATTGCTCTAGTTTAGTAAAGTATCTCACACTTTGATTTATCTTTGCAAGTCTCTTCTCACATATTTTTCCAGCCTACCAAGGAGGCTTGCAGTGAGGTTCCCAGAGTTGTTTCGGAGCACTAAATCTCCAGCACTGGATATTCTGAGGGAATAGGTAAAAAATCTGTCACATTTAGATTGTGGTACTTGTGTGTTCATGAAAGGGAATGACATACAGAAATGAGAAATGAGATTTTCTGCTGATGCAAAGATGAGGCATGAGACCATAAGAGGAAACAGAACAGTTGTTATAGTAGGGGTAGCAACCTCAAGAAAGACAAGTTATATTTTATCCACTGCAAGAGAGAAAATAGTTTAAAGTAGGTGACCCATTGCTACAGAAATGTCTTAGACTCCCATTAGCCAGAACATTGAATTTCTTTAGTGATCAGCAATTTTATTATAAGATTTTTTCAGACTTCTCTGCTTATATATCTATCAGACACTGGAGGATGCTGCTTGGAAACTGAATGACTAAAATGATGGGAGAAAAAGCAGTGAAGGGGGCTGAAAAATAGTAGTGGCCTTATGAGCTTTCCCCTTTTAGATCACTGATTTTGTTGTAACTTGGAAGAGACAAAAAATTGTTACTGAACATTTAGTTGCATTGGCAAGATACCTTGAGCATTTTCAGTCTATCTATTAGGAATGAGGTGCCTCTTTGTCAAAACCAACATTTCAGCTTGCACCATCTGCAGAAACCTTGATGAGTCAGAATTGGATTCCCACTGCTGGAGGTAAGGCTTTTACAAGGCTGGGAAAACAGGATTCAAAAAGCCTTGGGTATTTATTTTGTTAAAATTGTCAATCCAATTCTGTGTTTTATCTGAGAACTGTCAAAAGAAAAGTAAAAATCAAATGAATCTTTAAAAGATGATGTAAATCAAGTTATCATTATTTACTTAAAATCATCACGAAGATCTAAGGAGTGGTTTGAATTATTCAGCTTTATTCTTCACACATTTCTGTTTCTTAATGTGCTTGCTTAAGGATAACTTTTTTTTTTAAATGAGACCACTGGGGACAGAAGGTGGTTTACACAGGGGAATACATACTGTGACAGAGAAAATTCCTCATATATAATACAGGGGATGGGTTCTTGAAGTAAAGACCAAAGTGATGAATGTGAACACTTTGTGTGGCTGGAATAGGATAAGTTCAGTGATACTTCTACGAGCCATGTCAGAGCATTGGACAAGCAGGAAGGTGCTTTTTGGATAAGGATTTTTCACTCTGAGGGGTTTGGATCTCCACCTCCACCATCACCCATGAATGCATAGGTATGTATGGCCTGTGAGACCGCTGTTGGGTGTGTCTGATCCCATTGCATGCTGCTGTTGGACAGCACAGAGCCCTGCCCTGTGCCCTGGGCTGCCTCCAGCACTGTGAGCTGCTGGCAGCTCCTCGGGCCCTGCGGGGGCTCTGCTGGGAGGCCCCTGCAGCAACGAGAGCCCCACAGAGGGCTGAGGCTTTGGGGAAACACTGCCACAAACTGCTGAGCCTGTCACCTTTCCAGAGAGGTCACTAAACATTTTAGTGGTCATCTCCCCAACACTGTTGCTTCCATCTGCTGATTCATTGATGCCTCTCTACCCTTGGAAATCTATCTACTTTTAAAATTAATTGGTTCTCCCCACTTTGCTGTTCACCCAGATGACTTATCTGCTATGTTTGTTATTCTTCATGAAATGGCTATTTGTTTTCTTTCTCCCCATGTTTCCCATTTTTCAGGTTCACATATGTATTTGGTTGTCAGTCTTTCCTAAGATAATGCATATCTTTATGGATTCATCATCATCATCAGGATCACTATTATTGCTACTCTTACTGTTGTAAGTCAGATAATTTTGAGCAATTTTGGTAAATAGTAGGAACAAGGCTCATGTTTCCAGCCCCCTTTGTTTTGCTTGAAGGAAAATCTTTATCTGATATTTATTATTTCTCTATATAGCAGACAAAACAGTAGGGCATTTTATTCTTCTTCCACCTTTTATTCCTGAGATGAAAACTTAGCAAAGTCAGCATCTGTGAACAGTGTTTTAGTCTTTGAAGGGCCTTCAGGACCAGGCACCCTAAGGAAATAGAAGAAATCCTGCAGTTTAGGTCCATTTAAAAAAGCCTTAATCTCCACGTGGTACTCCCTTCCTGAGTCCACAGAAAGGAAGCTGTTTATTACTACACCTGGCTAGTAGGAATACAAATAGACTTTAAAAGGACTTGAAGGCCCACATTTGTCTTTCATAATTATATGAAGATGACTGAAACAATTGTGTCAGAAGTTAAATCTAGCTGGACTCCTTTTGCAGTCCTGAGGAGGACAGGGGCATCCTGGTCAGTATCGTGCTTGAGCATCTCATCAGCTCACAGCCCTCTCTGACCCAGCCACACACTGATAAAATCAGAGTTTCCACATAGTTTGGAATGGGATGTATAAGAGAAACCACGGTAGATCACAGAGTTAAGGAGCTCTGCTGTAGGAGGAGTTCTGTTTAAGTATGGTCTTTGATTTTGAGCAGATTCCAGTGATAGTTGCTGTAGCCCATGAAGAGTATTAATGATCAATTTACAGTTTCTCCCTTGTAAACCTTGGGCAATCACATACAAACAGAACTTGACTGAAGGTCTTTCTCTGAAACTGGGAAAAAAAAGTCTAGTGTCCCATAAACCAGTAAATGCTTTTCTGGGTTAGTCTGCTGCAAACCTTGTAGGTAGAGGAAAGCCAAAATTTTCTGCCTGCACAAAGCAAGAAAAAGAAACTCCAAAAAACTCCTATTCCAAACTTTAGCTTAATTTTGATTTAATTTATAGGTTTGCATTATTAAACAAAGAAAGGAAATTTTCCAGCCAGCACTATGGTTACTCTGCAAGTTTTCTCTTCTAGGACTTTTAATTCAGTTACTCAGTCTTCAACTGTGTTACAAAAACTCAGGATTTCCTAAAAAAAAAAAAAAAATAGGGAAGGATGACATTGCTGCTGAAAAGATGGGAGAACACCGAGGGTTTAGCTTCAGGCACAATGAAAACTAGATACTGGGAAAGCTCTGAAATGTACCCAATTAACTGGTCTGTAAGAAAACCTCTTCTCTTGCCTTTTACAGGTGAAGAAATTGAATCTGTAACAAGAAATCTATTTCCCCTTAATGTGGGTGTGGCTATTAAATTCTCCTCTCATGATTCATTTCCCTTCACTCAAGCTTCTGGGTAGTACTACTGAAGAAGACTTTGTGAATCCTATTAATTAAAAATAAGGGGGAAAAAAATCAGCTTCTTCTTTCCTCTAGGTGCTATTTACAGAAAAAGCTATACTATATACTATCACAGCTGGTTTAGCTGCTGGCTTAACTGTCCAAGGAAGAAATATTCAAGTGAAATAACAATGGGAAGGAGCTCTGCTCCATGCAAGGTAAAAGTCTAGGGATTTGGAAAAGTTAGGGCTGAGCAAGTAAAAAAAGGTGGAAAAGTAAAGAAGCTGAACAGTGGGGAAGAAGGCAGTAAATAGTCTTTTGGATGTGGTAGTTGATGTAAAAATGACTTGCTACATGGGAAAACTATACTTTCAAAATCTTTAAATCCTTCTATGAAAAGTTATCAAGAAGCCATGAAGCTTAAAGGAAAGGAGAAGGAATAGATCCTAGAAGCACAAAAAAATCATTTTTAGGAACCATAAGAGTAGAAAATAAATTGTAACTTTTCAAAAAGAAGAGTTCTGGAATGTCACCCTGAGAGCAAAAAGATTTTAAAATGAAATCTACATTCATAGACTTCTAGCTATTATCCTGTAAATGTAAAGATGAGTCTCAACTGAGTTTCTATTGCGAAGTCCCCAAAGCTTTTGTGCCTTGTTAATTACCTTGGCATCTTTGTATGCATTTGGAATACAGCACTTAATGAGCAGATCATATGAGCAGCTGCCTTTTATTTAAGACATGTGGTTGCAGATCAGATCTTAATTATGTCTCTGTATGAAAGAACAAACTACAAACAAGGTTATGCTTAAATAGCTTCTATGGGGGAAGAAAATGGGGGGTGGGAGTGGCATTCTGCAGCATTTCTAAATGAAATTTCAAGTGATGTTGCTAACTTTTTTTTTTTTCTTTTTTTTTTTTTTTCTTTTTTTTTTCAGAACAAGTGCATGTTTTCCTAAGACCCAAGATCCTGGAGTCAGGTGAGACTATTCACTATTTTTTTAATTTCCAAGTGTAGAATGTAGATCATGCTAGGCTTGAATTGGCAAGTGTGGTTCCTGTTTGCTGGGAAAGATTGGTCCTGTCTTTATTACCTGTCCTGAGTGAAAGTTTAATCTTAATTGGTTTGTAGGAATTTGATAAAATATATAGGCATGCTTTGGATATGAGCAGAATGTCTTGGATGGTTGTAATCAGGCGCTTGATTGTCAACAATTTATGCCAGCTGCTGAAATACAAATTTCTCATCTCCTCTCCCTAATCAGTGACTTAGGAAAAAGTGCAACCAGTTATTTGTTTTTTTAATAATTGATGTGTATTTTTTCAGTAACTTTTTAGAGTTGAAATTTGGGAATAAAAACATTGAGAGGACAAGATCAACAAAGGAAAAAAAAACAGATGAGTGAAAATCAGTCAGCAGATGATTATTCCCCACCTCCAGGGAATCTGTGATCTATGTTAAAGTCTTTGACTCTCAAATACAGAGTAACAATTAAATTAATGTAAATAAGCCCAAGCTAACTAAGAATGATTGAAATATTCTCTTTCATAAAGCCTGATGTTCCTCAGGATTTTTGTATTTGTCATTCAAATCAAGTGACAGACAATGTGGCTTTTACAGAGTATTTAACTGCTATAGATTTTTTTTGGGGGGAGGATTTTTTTCACCTCTAGTATTATCATTTAGTGCTGCCTGTTGAGATGTCATGTTTTTAGTATAAAAAAATACCAAGGTTTTTACAGGAAGAACTCCCATAGAGGAAATATACTGAAACTGGAATGTGAAGGTTTAGTAGATCCTGTGGCAACTTCTCTTGATAGTTTAGAAAAATGGTTCTTTGCCTCACTCAAAGACACACTTTTCCTTATTATCTGACTTTCTGGGAGGCAGATCACAGCTGTTCTCTTTAAACTGGGAGATCTTTGCCAAATTTCATCAGCTGAGGATCTGGCTGATATTCTATCAGTATCTTTGTTGAGAGAAGACGCCCTTCTGCTCTCTCTGTGAGGTGGGAGGTATTGCTGGAACCAGCTCTCAGTGGTGCAATGTCAGATTCTCAAAATGTCAGATTTATTTGTGCATGTGATGGTATAATTTGGCTTCCTGCTGTGCAAATGAGAGGATTAATTTCCATAATATAGAAATTACCAGTGGAGTTGATATTTCTCTGTCTCAGTACAAATTAGCAGCTGGGGATGACAGCAGCCAGCTTACCCTCCTTTTCGTCCTCCTCCCAAAGAGCTGTTGGTGAAGACACTTGCCCCAGTTAAATAATACTGAATGCCAAATTGGTGTTACCTCCTCCTGATCCATTTCAGTCTTTGGCTGGCTCTGAGGCTTCCATTATTTTCAGCAAGTCATGACTCTGACTCCCCTTGCCTGAGCAAAAGCAGAGAGGGTGCAGGGCTGTTTCACCTCAGGCTCTGGGTCCTGTGTGTGATACACAGGACAGCGAACCCAGTGGAGGGCATGGTCCCCTCTGCAAACTCTGCTGTGGGGATGACATTTGGGGTCAGTCATATTTTAAGCCATCTGGAAAAGTACTGCAAAGCCCTTGCCTCTGTTAGAGGCCTTGCAATTCTTTTGGTAGACATACAGGTAGTTCAACAACATGATGTCCTCAGCTGAAGGCATAACAAACCCTTTGAGCTCCCATGGGCTGTGGGGTAAAATCTTCTTTTTATTGTGCAACAGGTTCTAGAATCATATCAGGAAACTCTTGAACCATTCCACTGCTGGCTCCTTGGGAAAAGCTGAAGTGTTGTTTGTGAGCTGTTAGATATGGAATGCTAATTAAGAATATATATATAGTTCAATTTGGAAATTCAAACACGTCAAGAGGGCTGTGGAAAGAAAGGAGACTTATGTTCTCCCACTTCTGTTCCTTCAGTCACATCTGCCCCGGAATTTTACTCAACTGTGAAAGTAACAGTTTCTGCTGACATTAATTGTAGTGACTCGCATAAGGCATATTACAGGATCTGGATTTTACTTTTTAAACTAGGAAAAGTACATAAATGGATTACAGAAGCTTGTATGTGACAGTAATTCTTCAAGGACACAGATAATCAACATCTTTTCAGAACATAAGGGTATATTGGGGCATAATCTCAACACACCAGCATGAGCTTGGGTTTCTCCTCTGAACTAGAGGCATTTTTGCCAGGAGTTTCACCAAGTGCAAAAACCATCTGAATTTGAATTTTTAGCTCTTAATTGTTCCATAAAACATCATAAGCTTTGCATTAGGCCTGTCATTAAATAATCAAACCCAAAAGAGGTGTGACAACTAAAGTACTAATATAAGTTAGCATCCCATACTCTGATAGTGAAACCACCTGGGATTCAATCCTGTTTGATAAAATAATAAATGAATGCACCAGACTAAAGAAAATGCCCTTGTGTTGTGATTTATTCCTTAGTTAAATGTATCTATGATGATATATACATAAAAAGGATAGTGTGATTTTAAGCTCAGCTAGGAAAGATAACAGTGTAATTACAGGTAAGCTCTTATGTTGATCTGTCAGACTGTTTTTTCCTTTCCAAGTAGGAGTTAAATGAGGTATTATAAACTTGTTAGACAGAGGAAGACAGTGGTTCTTAGGGGTGACAATGATCTCAGCCACTTCTAAGTTCATAGCTCAGTGCAAGCAGGAACATGGACCCTCAAGCTTTTGCAGATTCTCTCTTACTCCAAGTTGTGACTCTCAGTTTCTAGACTTTCTGTACTTTTGTGAGCAGAAAGATATTTCCTGGTAGGAGCTAAGACCTTAAGCTGTCCTTTAACATTATTTTCAAGGGCTGGGCACTGTAAAAAGCTGAAGGGCTGTGATGGTCTTGGGTCAGTCTGGGGTGGGCGGTGGCTGTTCCTCTGAAATTCCAGCATTTAGCATGGCTACCAATGACTCATTGCTACCAGTACCAGGTTCAATACACTTGGGAGTGGCAGTGAGTGACACTGCACACTTGGAACCCAGAGTTCCCTGTTTGCTCCTGCTGGACTTACTAAATATGTGAGAAAAGAAGGGCAAAATAAGGATGAGTGTAAAAATGATGGTATTGTGTGCTTGGTGTGTGTAGGTTTTTCAGCCTCTAACAATATAACATCCTCATCCAGGAATACTAATTTCTTCAGTACATACTTTGCCTCTCAGTGCTTGGGCTGTTATAAGTCATGTGGCTGAAGGACATAGTGAGTTTTGTTTTTCTAGATGACTTTTTAAAGTAAGCAAAAGCTAAAAACAACTTTTTAACTACAGAAAATGTCAAATTTTCATGCTTGATATAATGACCTTGCATGCAATTTCCATTTTTTAATAAAATCATTATGGACTTGTTGCAAGGAATATAAAAAAAAGTGCTTACATCTGTATGTAATATATGTGTATGATACTTGCACAGTAATGTGTTCAGGAGTTAAAGCCTTGAAAAGTGCCACTATGCTCAGGACTGCTATTACTGAATTCCTTCCTGTATGGTGATTCTTGTGGATGGAACCTGTGGAATGATTCAGAAACTCTTTTGTGAATGAAAGGGATACATTTACTTTTATAAGTAAGGGGTCTTATTATTCCTCAGACAGTATCTAGGCATAACACCAATTTCTTGGTGAAAATATCTTCACTTTGAGAAATTAAGTGTATCAAACAGTTATGCTGAGGTTCTGATATCTGTTAATAATGATTTTTTTAAAATCCGATGGTTTAAATGCATGGATCATCTCCATAAGAACTTCCTTAAGGCATCAGATTGTTGTTCAGTCTAAATTGTCATACCAGTCTTCATGTGCCATTGATGGAGAGAAGGAAACAGAGTCAGTCCATCCTAAGATATGCTTCTGTCATGAATTGGTCTCTAGAAACTCCTCTCTTTTCATTGATTGTGAACTATTAAACTGTTGCAGTTTCTCAGGACAGCTGAGCTTAACTGAGATAAATCTGCTGGTGAAGGAGCAGAAATACCAACAAGTGGCATTGGTAGGGGTGGGAAAAATGAGCATCTCTATTAATTGTTATTCAAAAGCAAAGTGGATTGGTTACAAAGAGCCAGTTGCACGAGTTAGATCAGACCAAGGTGGGAGGCACTTTTGAATGAGGAGTTATTGAACCGAGGATGCCATGTACCCCAAAGTCAGTTCATACACAATGTATACCCATGGCTGTGCCCACTGAGAGCCCTGCAGAGTTATTACTGTGAGCCTTGTCACTCTGAGTTCCTGTCTGGTCATGACTTTGTGCAATAACATGGAAATGCTGCATGTAGCTTGGAAACAGCATAACCACATTAGCAAGTGAGCCAGGGCAGTTCTGCTGTATAAATATTAATGATTCGGCGTCTCTGCACAGGTCTGTACTGCAAAGAGCTCTTCTGTCTACAATTTTGGGTTATTTGGGATGAAGCATATTCTGACTTTTCCTTTCTAATTCAAGTATGGTATTAAGGAAAAGAAATAATTTTTCTGAAAGAGTTGTTTCAAGTAGCTTTCTGTTCCTCTGGCTTCTTCTCACCAGTGCAGACCAGGTTACAAGAAGCACACATCTGCTGCAGTTCCATCCTCTTCGGAGGCAGTAGTGACTTGTGGCAACATTAATGGCACTGAAGGAAGAACTAGGATGCTCAACAAATACCGACATTCGTCTTTGCCATGAAAGAAAAATACAGTTCAGGTAAATGTTACCACCTGAGGAACATGACAGGTATCTATAGAATGATGGGATGACACGGCCCTGCTTAGTGTGCCACTAAGAATTAACTGGCTCTTGCCCACTTTCTCCATCCTCCCTAACAAGTACGTGAGATTAGAAATATTTCTGGGGATCCTACAGCAAGTTGAATCGAATTTGGATTGGTTGTTGAGGAGTATTTTAGGCTGCTTTTTTTTTTGGTGGTGTTTATTTTTCTTAAATGAGGGATTTTCTACATAACTTTCTCCCCTTATGATTCAGCTCAACTACCTGTGCAGATCCAATCAACACCCTTGAGTGAAAAAGAGAACAGAAATCTGAATTTGATGAAGTAGAATATCTTTCTCCTCCTTAAGTACATTTCTTCCTCCACATCCAGCCAGCTTTACACTTCCCTAGCCAGTCAGTGTACAAGATCCCTGTATTTATGCTAAGCTCCTGCTTGCACCTATGTAAAGTTCAGATACCCCAGAGTATCCTTCTGCTCCTCTGTCACAAATAAGCAGTGACTTAGCACAGCTCACATTTTTAACACTGTTTTGCCTTCCTAAGGGCAGGGTGGGCTTTCAGACTGACTCAGTTGTATGAGTTTTTTCTGAACCTGACACAATATGAAAAATCAGGCCATGTACAGTACACCTTATTCCAGGGTGAGGCTTTTCACTTCTTGAAGGTAAATCCAAAACAACACAACAGGATTTTTCCACTCACATGGTCACAGAGCAGAGCAGGACCTCCTTCTGTAAATTTATTAATTTCAAGGCAAACACACTTCTCACAAAGTCCTGCCCCTTTCTTTCCCAATGTGCAGTTCTGTGGCATTTGCACCAGATGAAATCTCTTTCAGCAGTCAATAGGAATAGATCCCTTCCTTTTAAAAGGGGTGGCCCTGGTAGGTACACTGACTACATCACACAAAGCCAGCAGAGGAAAAGTGAGAGAAACCCCACTTAACAGGCAAAACCAGGTCTTGTTTAGCTCATCTCAGTATAGGTATTTATCCAGTGATCTTTTACTGTAATGATTTACCAGTGGTGTCTGAAATATGGTCTAATTGATAAAAGGTGTTTGAGATCCTATTTTTCAGATGTCAGATGATTTTCCTACTAAAAATTTTTTTTACTGATGTTATCTGCAAACCTATAAAAGTTTTGATAACATTTTAAGATTTGTTTTCTTTCCCATATAAGCTGGGGAAAATTATTATTTGAATTGAAGAAAATATTTTGAAAACCTTGTTTTTATTCAAGGGCTTTTTACTTTTATTGTACTTATTTCAGGAAATGCTTATAAGGTAGGGTTTTTTTTTGCATGCTTTAGCAGGCTTGTTATAATTGCTGATAAGAGTATGACATTATTGCTTACCAGCAGGCTGAGGAACCTCATTAGCAGAACCTGTAGGAAATGGAGTCTCAAATGTGTGTGTGTATATATATATATGTCAGTGTGCACATGTCAACAATTTTTTGCTGGAAACCTAGGAATTTACAATATAATGTAGGGAATTAGGTCTGTCTATTTCAAATTTTCTTCCTTGAAAAGATCTATGAAGGCCTTGGAAAACTTTCAGATTTAAATATGGTGTGGGAAGCAAGAAATCCAGCTTCCTCTCTTAGTCTTAAAGGCATGAGAAATGTTTTTGTTACACCTATAGAATAACAGTGCTCTCCTTTTAAATCTTCAATAGTCTCTGGTGCCAGTATCAAAAATCAATTTCCTCTGGAGGACCAACTTGGGCAGACCTGGGAATCAGTGCTTTAAACAGGAAGGGGGGAAGGTTTGGTCTATTTGCTTCTAAGCTTTGCATTTTGAATATCATCTGTACTCTTATGTTCAATTCCTATAAAAGGAAGAATGAGTTTTGAAAGAAGCGATGATGCTTTTTTACATGAATATAATAACGTAAAGTTAGAAATTATTTCAATAACTATTCAACAATTTTCTGTGGGATATACATAGTGCCTGCTATAAAAAAAATATTCTGTGGGCAGGATTGGCACTATATTCCTATTTATACATGTTTTGGTTTGAAATGCAATCTACAGGTTAAGCCAAATAAAGGCTAAGAGAGTGTAGGATTTACTGTATCAGAACTGTGCTGCTGATGTTACAGATTAGGCCTTTTGTTTGTATAACACCTCTGCTCCTCTCTTTCTCATAAGAAGCAGCTTTAAACCTGACAATACCATGTTGAGAATCACCAGGTGAAGTTATTGCACACATTTGAAAGATTATTTTTCTGGCTACATAAGCATTGTTAAAGACATGGTTACATCAGTTTCCATTCTGTGAATTAATTTCTGACTGTAGGGTGCATCATAAATCATGGAGGATGTTATTTTCTGTTCTTATGTTCCCCATTTAGAATATTTTCTCTAGTCCCTGGGAAGTAAACTGCTGTATCTGGTCCTAGAGTCTTAAGACAACTGTCTGCATGTTGTTCAGCTTCTCTGTTTTAGGATTGTGTATACAAGGTCAGTAAACCCTTTGCACGATATATAAACCTGAACTGTGCACCAGAGAAGTTTGTAAAGGTGAGGAGCTACTGTGAGTAAAGGATGAGGTGTGCCACTGTTGGGTAAGTCTGAGTCATTCCTGTTGAGCATGGAAAAGAAATCAAAATGAATAGAGATCAGCAAAGTTGCTGTTTAGGTGCTGCAGGAGAAGAGATGAGCAGGACTGTGCAGGGATAAAGAGACAGAAGAAAAGCATGGTGGTGGTCTGTAATGCAGTGAGAAACATGCTGAGGGCCTCGGGGCATAGGGCAGACAGGCAGGTACAAAACACATTTACAGGGAGAGTTCTGACCTGGGTAGGGCTCACTGTGACTGCAGTGGCAGCAGTGCAGGGTGGGGGAGAATGAGAGGTGTCTGTCACCATCAGGCTCCCTGCTGGGCAGGATGCAGGAGCTGCACACAGCCCAGTCTAATGAAGGCATATTGATTCATTTGGAATCTGTATGCACAGTTATAGTTATCCGGTCTTCATGTCCGTGAGATGATGTGAATGCTTACTTTAAATGTTAAAGTATTCTTTAAATTGTCATCACATGTTTCCTTTGCTCTTTGGAGTCAATCCGCTGAGATCTCTGACTCAGAGTGATCTTTCAAAGTCAGGTTGGCATTTGAATGGCACTTAATATCTGCCCCTAAAAATCTAGACTAAATATCCATTAAATCAAGGCACTCAACATTGCACTCTAAACTGGGGTAACAGCTACAAATACTCAAGTAAACATTTAAGAATTAGAGAGCAATTAAGAGGAATTAACTGATTGCTTTCCAAGGTACTGCAGGGTAATTAGGATGTCAGTCCACCTTGCAAATAAGAGCATAACAAATTAATGAAGTCGAATCAAGCAGATCAAAGTATAAGTAACTCTCACTGAAGAGCTTAGTGCAGGATATGCTACTCCTAAAGCTCAGGTGTGCTTTGCTTTACACCAGACAGAATGCCCCATATCTCACTGACATAAAATAAGAGAAGCTCATTTTCCTTTTTGTATATTGAGTTGGAGACATCCTGGATGTTGCCATTTTTGAAACACAAGCTCAGTACTGAAGCCTAAACTGTAAGACCTGAGAAGGAATAATTCCGTTTGGCACTTGGCCTACTGGATTGATGGACACAAAAAGAAAAAGGAGAAAATGCCCTAAGAAACACCTGAGGACTTTACTCCCATCCTGCTTTTTTATCATTCATGTTTGTGCATCTTTCTCCCCTTCTCTTTGTGCTTTTCTCAGATGATGTTTTCTTGTCCTTCTGTTATTAAAATGGTATTGCAAGAGATTACCTGTTGTGAAGCTGGAGAAAGAAATATTGCCACTGGCTTCTGTCACCTTTCTAGGAGTTAAGGTTATTGAAATAAAGATTAAGGACAGGGGGAGAAGAGGGTAGCGGGGTAGAAAAAAGCTAACTGGAAACGATGACAGTTCTCCCTCTAGGAAGATTCTCTGAGAATCCAGGGGAGGTGCTAATCAAATAAGTGATTATTGTCCCTCTTGTAACATGAGTGTCTGTATATAAGCAGGTGTGCAAGCTGGCAAATCTCTTAGAAGGGATGCTGTGGGATCTGAATCATCACTAATGATCTTTCCCATTATTCGAATGAATGCAAAGAATGTTAATAATCCTGCCTGTTTACCTTCCAATAGATGTACATTTTCTAGCTGCAACTTGTAGAAATATGTGGAAAGGAGAAGAAACTTCTGTTAATTCTACTGAAGAATTCACTGATACAATTTCACTAGGAAATCATTTATTTTCTTGCTTGGATGTAAAAGTGCAATAGAATGCCTATGGTCTGCCTGCATTTTATTAGTGGGTTTTGATATAATTATTTTTCCCTTCTGAGGAAGAAAAAGGTTGCACTACAACCATGTTAGCTAATCTACATGCCTATATTGGGTTTTTTTCTCTGAAAGTCCCTGGGAGTGAGAGGTGTTTTGCTAAATACCGAAGAATACATGTGATGTATGAAAAGCACTCAAGAAATACAAATATAAGTATTTCCAAAGAATTTGGTTATGTTTATTGATACTAGTTACCTGTATTACATACAACAAGGACATTTATCTGCCCTTTGGTGTTGCCATGGTTTGCTATTTATAGCAATGATGTGCCTGTTCCATGCAGCTTCCAAAGGTGTAATTAGGTACTGTCACACTTGATCAGACCCAAAGCCTCTAACACCCATCTTCTGGAACCAACAGAGGTGGGCATAATAACTTATGGAAGATATAGGAATTATCATTGTGGCTATTTTAAAAAATCCCATCAGTCTCCAGGTAAATAAGGACCAGCTTTTAGCTTAGGTGTTTCAATTTTTTCCTTTCTCCTAAGATGTGTTTCTTTTTACCGCTAATGGTTGGAAATCTTACCTACCTTTATCTCCATGATGTGCAGTTACTTTATTCTGGGAATCTTTCCAACCACTTTTACCCACTGATATTCTGTGACAGTGGGGCTTATAGTCTGATTGAAATTTTTTCGCTGTGTTTCAGACTTCAAGATCCAAGCTATCTTTGTATTATGAGAAAAGGAGAATAGAATTCCAAATCTAAGTCTGAGGTGACTGATTACTCATTCATGATTTTTTTTAAATTGCATTTAGTCATATATCTTTTTTTTAGAATAAGCTTCCTCAACACTTGAAGTCTCTGTTCATGTAAGGATGCTTTCCAGATTGTTGTTTTCTTTCCTTTTCAAATCCTTCCAGTGCTGTGGTGTCACTTGGGAATGGAGCAAATAGAGCAGTGCAGATGTAATAGATGAGGAGATACTATTTTTTATTCAATCATTCCTCATTTACTACATCCAACATACCAGCTAATAGTCCAAAGAAGACTTGCTTTAAAGACAAGGTCAAAGTAATAAAATAGCATAAAAGAAACACCATTCATGAAATTACATTTTGTAAAAGGATCACAAGTGGATTATCTGAAGCAAGAAAAGTTTGAGTAAGGTGACACAAGGAGATCTTGGTGTTCCTGGGAGGCAGTGATCAGCAGGTCTCTTCTTGTAGACTTCCTACTTTTGAAGGACAAAAATTTAGTAAAATTTAGATTTCTGATTTGGGATTATGATTTCACATGCCTAACAATTGCCTCTAACTTTGATCTCTAAATAGACTGGGCCTCTGCAGTGGCTTTCAAAGCTTAAAGGGTTCTGCTCATGTGTGATCCCAGCTTGTATGTGCCATGTATGAATGAGTAATTGTGGGAGTTTTGTACAATGAGCACAATTAATGATTTGTGAGGTCAGAATAATCTCAAAAATATTTCATAAGTTGGTACCAATCTAACTATGATTTATAGTGTCACATCTGGCCCGTCTTACCTGAACTCAGGCATTCAACATCAGAGCAGCCAAATGCTGCTGTTGCTTTACTGGGAACAAGATGAAGTAAACTGCTCCCCTCTGCAACCTCTCATACCTCTATGTTTTCAACTTGGCTTAAATTTCACATTTAATATTGAGAAATAGAGTTTTTTTGAAACACTTTTTTCTACCTGAGGCCCAATGGCTTCTTCTAGGGGTCCCTGGATGCAACAAACCAAGCTAAGCCTGTTGCCAATGAAGTTAAATTAGCAATGTAATAGTCTGCCCAGAAGCTGTAAATTAAAAAAGGTTGAAAACTACTTCAGTCTAGTAAACAACTGTTGGTGAGTTCCACACCTGGCTTTTGTGATCACACAGAAACTACTTCTAGTTTTCCTGAACAGTTTGAAGACATTTTCTTTTATTGTATTGTTATAATTGTACAGTGAAGCAACCTTGGGAAACTGAAGGGGAATATAAAAATATAATGAAGTGCCTTTATTTCTTTGCTATACTCTCATGTCTTTAAAAAGTAGGCAGTCTCTGCTGAAAGAAAAGAAAAAAATATCAGTAGATCATTAAACTCAAGGCCAAAGTGAGTAATCAGTAAATTTGTGTTGCCATTTCACATGCATTAGGATGCTAACAGAGAACAAAGAATGTAAGCCTTGAGCCTTGAATTGCATGGAAGGTAATCTTGCCATTTTTCAGAGGGTTGACAGGACAGTACAAAAGGTGATAACAGTGAAAAATTTCAGATTTTGCCTCATTAGAAGGAAAAATTTTTTGTTCTTTTTAGGAGGAAAGATTGGTAAATTCACATTAACCAAATGAGAATGACCACAAATGTCCCTAGTCTTAGAGTAAGAATTACATTAAAAAAGGGAGCTGTTTGGGATATCCAGAAGTAGGTAAATCAGTAATGTTTAGAGAGCAATAAGATTTGGAATCAGAATGCAGTAAGATGAAACAGAATCATTCTGCTCTCTTCTGCTAAGAAGAAAAACTATTCAGCTTGTCACTCAAATATGAAGAGAGGTTGGCATTTGGTATATACAGTGGGGTGGGCAGAAGAGCAGCTATAGGAGTACTCTGTAGAGTGTAGAGCTTCTCTACAGCCCTTTCTATAATCTGAGTCTTCTCTTCTCCACTTGTCCTGCAAAAGCCTCCTTTTACAGTGCAAGCTGAACCCTCTTGAATCAGCCAATGGAGACCAAAAATCCTCAGTCTGAAGAGGGAGTGCAGCTCACGATGGTAATCTCTGCCCTCATATTGGCAGGAATGTGTTGCCCAGAAGGACAGTGACATTCAGTGGTCTCTGCCACAGTCTGCTGTTTATGAGGCACTTGTCAACACAAGCAGTGCAGAGTTTATTTTGAGATGTCTGTGACTGATGTCGTGCAAACAGTTATGTGTGTTTACATGCTTGAGTGGTCCATTAGTTCAGTGAATCCTCTGTTTACTTAAGAATCTGTGGAGTCTGGCCTATGAACAGTGAATTCTGATTTAAGATGTCCTGTGCATCACCTTACACAGCCTGATAGACTCTAGACACATGGTGAGATAATGTCCCTCTGGACAGGGAGAATGATACACCATCCATTTGAGCTCCGTTCTTATGACAAGGATGTATCTGATTTGGGTCTCTTGGCTCCATAAACTCAATCCTGAGTGACTGAAATTGGTCATTGTGGAGGGGAAATACACTAGCAGAAACTATAATGGCAATGAAAACATGCTCAAGAGAAAGCTTAAATGTCTGCCTTCTAAATTAATGTTTTGTCACTAAATAAACAACAAATGCTGAACCAGCTGGACCCATTTAACAGCACCCCTCCCCAGCTAGAATAAAGGCATATGGTTGACAGAAAGCCAAGCTAATTGTCTCTGGTTCTGTTCATATTCAGTTTCTGGCGTGTCCTGGTCATGTAGTTCTTGCCTCAAGCTATTTATCCCTGGGCCAAATTGCCCTAGACCTATCTGATCAATCTGCTGACTGATCTGGACTTTGTGGTGGACTCAAGGTCCATGGGGTTGGAGATGTCTGTGTGACACACCATTGCATGATGTAAATGGGTATCTGCACTGTGGTCCAGTACTTTTACCCTCTGTTATCCAGTTCCCATCTTGAGCAGCTCTGCAGGTGAGGCTGGGGCTCTGGGGACAGCTGCTCATGGATGCAGTGGCAATGGCTGCAGCATGCAAGCTGTATTGCAAAAACATTAGAAATGATATGGCCTCCAAAAGCCACTGTCCAAAACTCTGATGGCAAGTGAGTAAGTGCTCCCTGGAGATTTATTCCATTAGTTACTAGGTGAAGACAAAGCTGTCAACAATGATATCTCCTTCCCAATTAAGCTCACTATTGCAGTTCATAAATCACAGCATGCCTTCCCTGTGGGGAAAGAAAACTTGCAGTTTCTGAAAATGCTCATAAACACAGTGTGTAGGAAATAGTTATGGTTTTTTAACCAAGCACATTCCATCATATTGCCTTAATATTGAATCATGACTAAGGCTATTAAAGAGACCAGGCAATTGTGTAACACTTTAATGCCAGGTGAAAGTCTTCTAAAATGTTTTTCTCTCACAGGAGATTGCTGATCATTTGGATTAGTATTGTCTTCTAGCCCTTTCCCACAAAATCACAGAGAACAGGACTACAGGGATACCTATTCCCTTGTTCCAGTGCAGAATCAAGTCCACTTGTGTCTGTCTTCATAAAGGTATCCAGTGACAGGGCTGCCTACACCTTTCCCTGGGAGTTGATTCCAGTGCTTGTTACTGTAACTCAGGTAGTTTCTATTTCTGACTGTTTTGATTCCTCCTTGCTACAGTATGAGCTTACTGCTTCTTGTCTTGGACTCTTTCAGTTAAACTTGGAATTCAGCACAGAAGATTGGGGGGGTTTCAGTGGTTTATTTTCTTGATTTTTTTTTTTTTTTTTTTTTTTTTTTTTTTTTTTTTTTTTTTTTTGTTTGTTTGCTTTTCATGTAAGAAAATGACACGGGTCCTGTGGGACTGATAGTCCTTCACACATTGGTTCAGAACAAAATGGTGCAGTTTTAAGGTGAGAGGAAGCACCTCTGGACTGGGTGTGGGATGGATGGAATCCAGATTTGCTTTGCTGTGTCTCTTGAAAGGGAAGAGGACTCCCACGTTAATTAACAGCTGTTGATAACTTCCTAGACATCCAGTAGTAGAAAATAAGCAGCATTTTTGTCTCCAGGAGTGGTCTTATGAGGTCTGCCTACCTTTCAAGCTGTTTAAGCACAAATGAAAGAGTAGGACCTGTAATGAACACTGGAAATCCTGTGTGGGCACCAGAAGAGTGGATAAAGCACATTGGCATTACTGACAGGGACTTGATACATTAACTGTCTCAAAGAAGAATAAAGATATTCTTATTTGACACACAAGTCTGTCTACAAATGACCCCACAATACTCTTTAAAAGAAAGAATCCTTTATGAAGCAGTCATTGTTCAGGGAATCAATGCTTAAAGATCAGAGCCGCCAACCTCTAGAAATGCCCTATAAAGAATTAAATTGGAGACTGTGAGGGTAGGATTTTATCTTCTGATGTATGTGTGTGGTAAATTGTTTTTCTTAGGTACCTAAGCTTTAAAAATCTAATTAAATGCTACAGTCATGAAAGGCTTGGGACAGGGATGGATGTTGACCCTTCTTTAAAAGAGATGTTAAGACAGCGATTATTTACTACTGGGGAGTTTCAAAGACAATAAATCAACATCTTTGTATTAACCTCACAGTCTGGCATTTTTCATGGAAGCAGGTCTGAAACCTGGTATAAGAGCTGAGATTGCTCTTCAGAAATTGTTATACCTTTTGTGTATAAGTACCGGCTTTCTGACATATTCTACTGTTCTTTATTTTTTAAATATTTTACTCTTTTGAAAATTAATTTTGAGCACCAACTATGCAAATAACCTGACACATTTGAGAGGGCTGTGAGGAACAAGCAAATCTGGTTGAAGGCAGAAATGATCAGCTAAATCTGTTGCAATGAAGAATTATGAAGCTCTGATTAATGAATGTATATCTGTTCAGGATGCGTTTTAGGAATTGTCAATATTTAAGTTTGACTGTATTCAACCAATGCCATCACATTTGAAGTGGACCTGTGTTAAAGAGATACTGCTTGTTTTGTTCACATTTTCCTACTCTTCTTACTGTTCTTCCTTTCAGTGTACTTTTTCTTTGCTAGCTCCAAACCACAGTTTGTAGCTTGACTCCCTCCCCTCCCGTGTGTTCAGGGGGTGTTTTTCAACAGGAGACTTCCTGATAGCTCCAGGATTTTCTCTTGACTGTTTTCTGTTGTTATTTCTTGTCTTCGAGTGCTAAGGCAGCATTTGCATACCCCAGACTGCTGGGAGCCTGCTGTGCTGGGCACTATATTGCAAACAGAGCAGGGAGGAGAGGAATCCTGCCTTGGGTAGTTCAAATGAAATACTAAAGGAAAGCCTGGTAAAGAACATAATGGCATAAATTTCCAACAACTGTACTCAGTATAACACTGGGAGAACATTGTGATGGATAGTAGTGATGGTTACTGAGATTGTCACTGGATTTGGAGCTGTCCTGACTGATCATGATTTTGTTCTGATTTCTTCATAAAGCTGATGAAGTTCCAGGTTTCATTGACTATTTGCTAGCAGCCCTAATCCAGTTCTGTATCCATTCCAGTCACTTCATTAGTAGCTGATAGCTGCTAATTGCTACAGTTTGGATCATCTGAGGATCTTAAAGGAGTTGTGTGCTTCTGGAGACCATTGAAAACCAACTAAGTAAAACGTTAACCAAATTAAACTCAACAAAGATAAAAACAGTAATGGAGAGAGAGAGGCTGCTCAGTAGGGCATCTTGATTTGTATGTGTGTTATTAGTGTGTGCCTAATTACTTATGCCCTTACCTTTCTCCTTGAGAAAATTACAATAGCTACTAGAAGATTGGTAGCAGCAAAGAAAGGTCACATTTCAGCCTGGGCCCCTGAAAATTGTTGCTTTGGAAAGGAGAGTGAAGGAAAAAAAAAGACAATGTATTTTAGACAAAAAGGGGAGAACAATCTCTCTCTCCAGCTGTGTGTGTGTGTGTGTGTGTGTGTGTGTATATATATATATATATATATGTATGTATGTATAGCTATAGTTTGCAGCTCCTACATAGACCTGAGGAGAACGTACAGGAAATTTCAGCAGAATGCCAGGCACTCTGCTATGGCTTATACAGCAAATCTATGACTTGTGCTGCACTAAGGATACTGACACACATTTGCATGTGTGAAAGTTGATTTTTTTAAAGTGATGTCCATAGAAGATTGTCTATGAGGGTAAAAGTAATTTTGGGGGGACAAAGTAAGAATATAGGAGAGAGGATGGAACAGAAGACAGGGAAGTTAGCCCTCTCAGTGAAGGATTATTTAGCCACTTGTCTTTACTCTCAGTGGTCAAAAGGTCATTCCTTTTCAAATTTTAATGAAGGAAGTGTAGTTTGATGTTTTCCTCATTCTGAGACTGCAAATGAGTGTGACTGTTGCTATTGAGAATACCTTGAGGTGCTGAAATGTGTTCTGTCAAGTGTTATTTTACGTCTGGTAATACTCACCAGAAGAGGATCTGAATTTCAATGCATTTTTAGAGGACTTGTTGATCAATTTGCTTTAACACTGTCTCCAGAATTTGATGATAGACCAGTACAAATATGGGCTGGAGGATGTTATGGCAGATGCAAGTGGAGATTATTAGATTTGTAATTTTGAATATGGTCTTTAGTGGCATTCATAAGCAAGGACCTAAGCTTCTGAAAAGATGTTTTGGGTAATATTAAGAAGATTTTCTTCTGTGGTGACCATAAGAAAATTATTGGAGAGGGAGGAAATTTTTTGACATCTTTTATATTTGAGTGAAAGGTTAGACTGAATAAATTTAATATGTACTTTGAGGAATAAAGCTTCTGTGTTTTGAAGGATAGAAAGAGTTGATTGCTTTTCTGATTTTTGGTTTTGGGTTTTTTTGGTTTTGTTTTGTTGTTTTTTGGTTGTTTT
>VZTR01007009.1:0-20395 GCA_013400775.1 Chaetops frenatus | reverse complement strand
GATGGCTGGGTTTTTTTCCTGGTTATAAATATTCTTTTCAACAAACCATAATATTAATGTTTATGCTTTGAAATGTCATAAAGTTGCTAATACTGCATAGGAAACAAGGGATAAATTTGATCTTTTTTTGCTAAAAATATGTCACTTAGGTAATGTCACTTACAGTCTTCCATCTTTCTGCTTTCAGTTTACTACCACAAAATGTTTTGAAAGCTGTTAAGCAATTTGTATTGATACATTTGCCCTCAAAGATATTAAGTTCCTTCTTATTTTAAGGAAATAAGGGAGGGGAATAGAGGATAACATTTATTAGTACTGTCTGCAAAACACAGAGACATGACCTCAACTTTATTTACTGATGCCAAGGAATCCATATGGGCAAATTCATATAAAAGGCCACCAAAAACTTGGCTTTGTGTTCTACTAGAAAGTCTTAGGAAAAGTCCAGTCCCTATGAAACTGCAAAATGTTGTGTTTTTTCAATCCTTACTGTATCCTGGGCATAGAATATAATTTAGGCTTTTTTCACCCCTCACTGTAAGAAAGCAAACACAACGAATGAGATGTTGAATGAGTATTCTTATTCTTTGAATAGATTTCTTTCAAAAACAAACCAGCAAATGCTTTCTATATGAACTCCATAATTTTCCAAATACAGGGTTTTGAGACACTGAACTCTTTTGAAAATGTAGAGTCCATTTGTCTTTTTGTTTTCTAGTGACACATTTAACAAATTTTAAGCATTTCTGTCATCCTCCTGTTATCATATGAAGTGTGAAAATTAATTTTACTTGCTAATTGGAAGATAATTGGTTTGGGGGTAACAATTGTCTCTCCATAAGGAAAAACAAAACAAAAACAAAAAACAAAAAACAAAAACCAAAAAACAAAACAAAACAAAACAAAAAAAAAAAAAAAAAAAAACAAAAAAAAAAAAAAACAAAAACAACCCTAACCAAACTAAACAAACTCAATGTCTTCTGTGAGCCTGCAGGAAGAGGTAGCTTGGATGTTGTCTGGAAAAATCCATCTGTAAATTAATTGAAAAGGATGTGTAAGATGAGTCTTATGAACTCACCAGTTGAATTCAATGAAGGAGCAACATTCACTTCTAAAAACATTCTTTTTCTAGAGAGAGATGAATGACTCCACTAATGTACATTGCTATTGCAGAAAATAACCTTAAGAGCTGACTAGAACCCAGAGTGGGATCTCCCCACAGAGTGAACAGTGCTCCTAAACCAAGGTCTTTCCTTGCCTTATCTAATGCTGAAAGAAATCTGTGCATGAAATATGAGGAAAAGTGAATGCATCAAGAATATTGCGAAGCTTTTCTGCAATCAGTGCCTGACCCATCATACTTGCTGCATTACTGAGATGTCCATTCTTTTGATTAGTTCACAAAATTGGTCTCTGTTGTGCACTGTTAACACCCTGGAAAACACAGTGGCTTTCTGCCACATAGCTTCACCCACTGAGATGGGAAGAGCTACCCTGCATTTTGTCTCCAGACAAATTTTCATAGCCCTCCTCTTGTAATTGTTGCAAAAATATTATCATCAGGGCTGTAGGTGGGCTGAAACTATTTTCTACTACAACACCTTGATCTCTTTTACTGTTTATATGCTGCTTCTTCATCTCCATCTTATATTTACACTATAAGCTATGTGGGTTAAAGATCACCTTTGTATTCTGCATTTTCACATCATCTAGCAGCAGTCTGGACTCAAAGTAGGAGTAACACAAAATGTTGTAATAAATAATTTACTATATGTTCCCTCTTTTAAGCTGTTGGAAGGTCCATCTCTCAGTAAATTATATGGGAGAAGATAAGATGACAGAGATGAGAGCGGCAAAGAGGAGGCTCTAGGAAATGAATATAAAAACTTTTTAGATTGTTTTCTCTGAGATTTAAACAGCATATAAATGACTAAAATGCACAGGACAGGACAAATAAAGCCAGATCTTTTAGAAAGATTAACATACAATGATGGAAAGGTCAGACCAAATTTCACTGAGGGCACAGGGGCATCTTCTGTAATCTTGGGCTCTAGGTCTAATCTTATTAGCTCCAACAAAAAACACCTCAATATGCTTCACCACTTATATTCTGGATAAGCTGAACATTTGTGCCTCAGAGTTGTATTTTTTTCCTGAGCAAAAATCCTGAGGAGAAGAGATCCTGTCCCCATCATAGTCCATGGTGGTTTTTAAATTTAACCCACTTGGACCCCTGTTTTGCCACTAGTATCTTCATAATTCCCTGAATCTTATTTTATTATTCTTTCAGGGCCACTGGCACCCAACTTTAATATGCAAAGAAAGATCCTTTCCTCACACTGGTTTTGTTGTTGTTGTTGTTGTTGTTGTTGTTTAATGATCTGTTTATTTCAAAGCGCCTTCAACTTAAGCTGGTTTAAGTGGCAGTCCTATCTGCTCAGTAGTTCTGAAAATCAGCCCAGTGGCTTTTGTCTCCTTTTTCTTTTCATACAAATAAATGTTAAGTATTTTGCTGTGAGTAATAACGTGGTACTAAGAATAAAAGCTTTATTGGTCATTGTAAGTGCATTATAAGGGCTTTGCAGAGTCACCAAATTCAATTATGTGTACAAAATTAAACAGAAATTAAGATGTTTCAACTAAATTTTAAGAGCATTACTGGAATACAGAACTACTTGGTTATTTTGCTACATCTATTTATGAAAAGCAGAAGACAACAGCAGGAGGAGTTAACAAAATTATCACAAAGGAAAAGCACATAAAAATGTATTCATACCTCTATATATCTCTAATATTACATAAAAGGTAATGAACCTTAACATAAAAGTGCTCAAAATAAATTTGTTTGTAAAATAATGTATTGGGCTGGTTACACATTCTTTGGTATCATTAACAGCATTTTAGATTAAGAACTGGTTGATGTGTCTATGTTTTAAAGGGAAACTTTCTGTTGAAAAAATTAATATACAGAAAATACATTACCTGGAAGGCAGTAATCAGCACAATAAATTCACCATTTCTAACCCTCCTCTTTACATGTGAGTCCTTGCTGTTTTCATGATATTTACTACAGAAAGTATTAAAAGAATACTTACCCATCCTTATCAATGTAATTAAAGCATTACATTACTTACAGAATAAAAACCATATGATATATTTATGAGGTTCATAAACTCACAGGCAGGCTAATTTATTAGCAATCTGCTTGGTTTTTTACACATCTGATTAGAAGATTTTATCAGGGATTGACCTGGTGAAATATCCCTTGAACATTTTTAAATTCAAAAACTTTGGAGAAACTACACCTGAAATAGGCACAGGAAATTTAAGTTGAGAGGGAATTCAGAGCCATGGGAACAAAAATGATGATGTGAGACAAGAACAGAATCCAAAATTCCTGGCTTGCTCCCTCCAAATTGCTGTCCATTAAATTGCATTAGTGTAACTGCATAATTCTCAGGTCCTGAACTTTCTGTTATTTCATTCTGTGTCCAGTATAATAGATGTTGCCTTTTTAAAAGTATTGTAGTCAAAATGCAATTCTGGGGGGCTTTTTATAAAATGAGAGGTTTTTGTTTAAAAGAAAAAAAAATAAGGTGCAGGTCATTAAGTAACAGGAGACATCAGAACCATCAAAAGGGAATTTTTTCCAATCTGATAGAATATACTCATCTTTTGCAAGCAGGTGAGTTTTTTAGTAATTAGGAAGATGTGATCTTGAATCAAAGTTACTTTTCTGAGGCGTGTGCAAAGGGTGATAGAGTTGTCATATAGGAAGCCACTAATGTCACTTGGAAATCACAAGATAAATTTCAGCACACAGAAATTTATTTGAGGATGTTGGGAATAATCTAATCTACACTTTCAAATTTAATTTAGTTTTAAGAAGAAGCTTTTTTACACTTATGTGTGTCCCTGCCACAGTTACATGCAGAGACTGTTGCACATCACATTAGATTAAGGTCAGTTAGCAGTGTTACAAGGACTCCTTTCCTTCCTCTGTCTCTTATTCTCTTTTAAAATGAAGCATCACTGCAATTTCATGATTAAAACCTTGTGTCTTGGAGCATGATGAGAGACCTTGTCTGGCTTCCAGCTGTGATTAAGGCTAGGATTTTTTTCCTAAAGGGTCATGTGGAATTACAACTTCACTGACCCTTTAATCAGAACTGATTAGGAAGTGATGACTTGCTTGCTGTTTGGTACTCCATTACCTACCTACAATAGGGAGATTTTGCTCTATCAGCAGCCCAGAAAAATTGAACCTTTGGAAGGCTTTTTGGACAAGATCCCTCAAACTGATCCTTCAAATTTTGAATATTTTTTCTTTCAGTTAAGCAATTTGAGAGGAGACTGAGGTTTAGAAAGTTCTTAGAATCATGCTGATGTAAAGGTGAATATTTCCCAGACATCTTTTAGATGTAAGGACCTGAGACATTTTAAAATTCTTCAGATGTTTGTTGTGGCTCACACAACCCTTTCCAAAGTCCTCTATAGACTGAAGATGAGAGAAGGGAGCAATGACAACAGTTTAGAATTTACTGTTCTACAAGTAGTTTGAAGGCACAATACAAAGAATAGAAACATGGAGTGTTGACAAAGAAATATCCAATTCATCAGTTGGTGTCTTGTGCATTTTCATGTGTCTGCAGCCTCTTGGATGAAAGGCTACTAAAATGTTAGCTGGACAGCCCTCTCATTTATTTGGTAAGTAGATTTATGGAGAACCTTGATAGTTCAGCCAGGATGTTGGTTATCACAGTGTGTGGAGCTCACAGGAAGGGTTTCTAGTTATCAAAAGGGGAAATGGTTACACTGAAATAGGAAAATACCTCCCCATCTCTTTTTCAGCTTCATAGTAGAAGCTGTCTTCTAGTTATTCAAGACTTCTGAGAGTCTTCCTCTGATACCTAGACAGAACAGGAACATGGAAACATGAACTGTTCTGCCCTTGAAAAGCGTTTTTCTCCCCTTCTGCTTTGGATTGAACACTGGGAGAGATAGGAGGGAACATCTTTGTCCATGGTAAGAGTGTGTGTGTATGAGTGCATGTGTGTATGTACACACATATCCAGGTAAACATGGGTGTATCTCAGTGACTTAAGCCTGGCTTTGCTTTCTGAATAGGACAGCCCAGAAAACCAGGTGGGAAAGTGACAGTCTTTGGTCTGTTCCTGTGGTCAAGTCAGTGACCATGGTCAGTCAAATGAACTGAGCAGAAAGATTCCCATCTGCTTTATTAGGGGTAGGCTAATGGTAATCAGATGGTGTGTCAAAAGAAACAAGGAATTATGCCTTTTTAATGGACTCTATGCTCCTCTATTGGACAGTCATTAGAGGACAATTTGCATAATATACACAGTCCAGGGCTATCTCATTTTGCTTCAAATGTCATACAGGCCTAGGTATATATTACTGTGCCTAATAAAGTATATTATAGCCAGGGAAGTTAATAGCCTTAAGGTACTGGGCAATGTTAGTGAGTCTTTGACTTAAGATCCTGCAGTTCAATTAGAACAGACAATGAGCCAGAAATAAGTAAGTATTGCATGAAAACATTAGAACTGATAAGACCACCAAAGACTGACTTGGCTGGCTATTCTGCATAGCAGTGTTTTGGCAAGCCCAGGAAGGGCTGGTTATAACCACAACAACACCCCCTTCCAAACTGAAACATATTCTCAAACAAAACATTTTTAACCATATAAAACTTACCAAGGAGATGAGTAGTAGTCAGCATGGATGTATCATGAACAAATCATAAACACAAGATAATATGTGAACACAATGTGATAAACATAACTTTATTCTATGATGTGCCTTGTAGATAGAGTGGCAAATGTGTTTTTACTGCAATAAAGTTTCTGAGTCTTACATGATATTCTGATATTCAAAACAGAGATACATTGACTATGTAAAATTACTCTTAGGTGGATGGATATTATACAGTTGGGATACCATATGTAAAGAGTAGATATGAGTTGTTAAATCCCAATAACTCTATGTGATCTGCAGGGGTGAGCTCTGGATATAGGATTCTTTGGAATTATATTTTCAGACTATGCCTAACTGAAAGAACATTCAAATATGTTGGGAAAAAAGCATTCAGAAACCTTAAATGTATTTTGAAATTTTTTAACTGATCAAGTGTATCATTTAAGATGACTAAATGACTTGTATAATTTCTAGTGTTTGTTTCCTATTATTTCTTTATCAAGGAGGAAATAATAGGAAACACACAGCTAATGGAGCTGAGTATTGAAATCAGTGCAAACCTTATATATGTCAATATATACAAAGGCAAGGTCACAGCTAAAAGTCAACCCAACAGCTTTGAATTAAGATTCTACATCTTCCTTGAATATTCATGTACCTTTTTTTATATTCAACGAGATTTTTATTCCTTGGACAAATTTCCATAGCTTGCTAAGTCTCTTTGTCAAGAAATTTCTCATTAGAGTAGTCTCAGTTTACTTACACTTTGTTTATTCTGCTTCCTTATTGGAGTTAGCTGAACACTAAAGACTGATTTCCCACAAAGGTACATTAAAGCCCTGGGATCTTCCCAGGACAATATGAGACAATAGGAAAGTAAGAGAGTTTCTGTACTGCTTTTAAATGGGTAATGTCTGGAGCAATATTTATAGGGCTTAATGCTGGCATCAGAATGTTTCCAACAGATTTGGCTTTTTTCCATTGTTTTTCTATACTTTTCTATATTTTTTCTATTACACAATAAAGTACAATTTACTGANTTTATTGCTTATATGTGCAGTTTTATGGGTACTTTGTTTAAAAACAGACTCACAGTGTAAACATTTGTGACCACTTCCACGGGAGCCATTTTCTGTTTTTTATTGTATTATCTCTAACATTTTCAGGCACATTTCAAGTTGATAAAATGATATTCAAGTGACCATTAGAAAATTATTTTCAGTGGTAGGTGTAGAGCTTCCTGTCGCTTAGGCACATTCAAGGAATTATTCTATGCTATGACAGGGACTGTGTTCTAATTAAGATATTTTGAATGGATTCTCATACTTCTATAAATTAACTTCAGTGACAGTAGAGTAAAGGATGCTGTTTAAGTGTGACTCAATTGCTTTCTAAATGATAAACATTAACTTAGGTTACAAAAATTGTCCAAAGAATGTTCATTTATTTCTACCTGCATATATCCAGCCTGGAAAGTTCATTAACTGTATTGAGGTAAAGACAAAATTAATGAGAGATTGACAAAAATATTCAAGAACTGTGTAATTTTAAAACCATAGAAGGGATGCAAAAGAACTTCCTTAATGCATAAGGAGCAGATTTACCACAGACCAAGAGAATACAGGACATTTTCAAAGGTTAACAGAGTATCAAAAGCTCTGAGGTTACATCTGAGTAGCTGAATGATTTCTTTGCATTACTGTTTTCACAAAATCGTTGGTTAAAGGAGTTACTATTTAAATTAAAATATTTTAAAGACTTTTATTAAAACTAAGTTGTCATCTAAAGAGGTTAAAAAATAGTTGGACACTAACAACTGCAAAAAATAGAGTTCTTTTCTCTTGTGAGATTTCTGAGCTTAACTATGATTTGTAAGCATTTACTAAAATGATCTAAAAGTAAAGAGGAAAGGAATCTAGTGTCTATATTTAAAAATGGCTCCAGAAAATTACCAATAAGTAAATGTGAGTGTCATTCTTCATTAAGTGGTAGATACTGTAGCAAATATGTAAATTATTAGAAATATGGATTAACATATTAAAGTGATAAAGAAGGTATTAAAAAACTCCTACACTGTAGAGAGGAATGTGGAAGAGGTGAAGAAGAGAGTACTTATTAGACCTGAGGAACTGGTAGGTGCTCAAAAGGCAGCCAGTCAGTCGTCTAGGGAAGCTTAGTTAAAAACAGCAAGTAATATTGGTAATATTCAGAGAAGCCTCTCACTCTTTGAGAACATAATGATGAGTACATTTCAAGTCACTTTGGAAAGTGACCTGTCATTATCTCTATTTTCAGCAAGAAAAATTGAAACATGAAAAGGTAAAGGTGCCTGACAAAGGTCAGACAGGAAGAATATGGCTACAGTACAAAACAGGTGTCCTAAGCTCCCTCTCAGGGCTTCCCCTGACACTAATGGGGGTCAGAGATTTGACTGCAAATAGTGCTGGGTGAATCAGGCTTCCCATTCCCCTCCAGCAGAGGTGCCTGACAGGTAGGTGACTGAGGCTCTGGTAATTGTATGGCTAATACTGAAAGGTTTTGGACAAAGCAGGAGACAGGAAAAAGCCTTCATTATTTCAATTAGGAGACTAGGCCATGCATAATGAATTCAGGCAGGAAAGCTGCTCCAGTCAGAGTTAGTTTCGGTTCAGAGAAGGATGAATTCAAACTTTTTCTGAGGGCTAATTCTGAGAAGGGATGAAATGTATAACACAGCATAAGGAAAGGAACTGTGCAGATGGTGAAGGACTATTATTTATTAACTACTTAAATTGTCTTAGTTTCTTGTCAATGTCCTATTTTGAAGGGGAAGCTGGGGCTTTTTTTTTTATGGGGTGAATAATAACTTAATTATTAATAATTAATTAATTATTATTTTTATTTTCCTGAGAAAGTTAAACTATGATACACTAGAACTCCCTGGTACTGAAGAGCATGATAAGTGTCCATATTCCATGAGCTTTATTCAGTACTGAGGGAAATCTATTCTGACACAAGAGGGTCCTTTCACGTAGCAAATAATGATGAAGTAACTGAAAGCAGGAGAATGAAAAAAAAAGAAATCAAGTAAGATCAAATAAAATGGGCCACTTCTTTTTTTCTTGTGACAGTCCAAATAAAGCACCATCAGAGCAGAGGTAAGTCTTGGGGGAGGATCAAAGAATGCAAGTTATCACAAGCCTTTCTAAAAACTATGGCCTAATTTGATCGTGAATTGGTAGATTTTATATAAAGTTTCTGACGAAACAGGGTAAGTTTCTACTGTGGCTTGAGTGTATCTTCTTGGGCTCAGGCAGGAGTTCATGACTTATCTCATGTATATCTCCTTGAAGCAAATGCATTTTTCAGGGATGGTAATAGGTTTAGAAGGTTACACTGATGAAAACAAGCATACTGAGGACCTATTTTCTATACTATTTTTTCCCTCCACAATTTTTGTGTAGATCCAGACACTTTGTGCAACATTTTTCTTCTCACATCCTTTATGAAGCTACTGGTCTGTTTGGATTACAAACACCTCAGAAACCTTGTCTGAGTATGTTCTTACTGACAGATATTGAATAACTTGAACTCATTTAGCATCCCTTAGGTGCAGCCAGCCAGAAACTTTCTCAGGGGGCATCTGACACATCCAGAGACTGCAAAGGAGCTGGATCATGTCTGAGCAGAAGGAGGATGTGTAGAGTGGTCAGATCAGTCTGTCTCATTGAAGGAATCTGTCCTCTTGTTCTACAACACTCTGTGTAAATATAGTTCTTTGTTTTAAAGAAATGTTAATCTGGTGACAGTCCATTTGGGCACAGATGTTTTCTCTAGCACACGTCAGTCATCACTGCAGTGTATCAGCAGTTCCACTAAAAAGCGTGGAAATATCCTAGGAAAAGAAGTTTTTCCTCATGATGACATCCTTATCTTTCCATATTTTTTCCCTGTTTGCTAGTTTTCAACCATGCAATAGTTATAGAATAGGCACGTTCAATGACAGGTTCTGAAAAATGTTAGACCCATATTTTAAAACTGATATCAGTGTCTAAGTCGTCTTCTCATTCTGAAACTTTCTCATTTAGTTGAGACTTTCATCTTTTTAACAGTCTAACATCCAGATTCTCACAAAGATATCTGAAGCTGAAAAGGCAACATGCATTAAAAATATTTAAACTCTCTTAAAATATGAAAGCTCTTGAGATTTTCAAGCATCTGTCTATGTTGCTGTATGAATGAATCATGCAAAGGAAAGACCAGAAGTTTACAGACTTGTCACAGCATTCTGTGAGATGTTTTAAGGAAAGTAAATTTTTAAAAAAGCCACAATGGAAAAAAAAAAAAAAAAAAAAAAAAAAATTTGGAAATGTTGATTAATTAAACAAATTATCAGAGCATAATTTATTACTTTCAGATTAGCTAAAGAGAGGTTTCCAGGAAGTTTTTTTTTAATGTCTCATGCGCTCTTTCCTTCTGAGTGAGATATCTAATTAATCTGTGTTTAACAAGTAGACATTTTGTTCCTCAGGTAGATACCTTGTAATTTTGCCATTAATGGAAAGAGCATTGTGCCAGGTATTGCCTTTTCTACCCTCTGTGCTCTTACTCCAGCAGTCCCTGTTTTGGCTGGGGGGTCCTGCTAGAAAACCATCAATTCCTCAGCCCCTTGCACTCTCCTCAGCCCCGGAGCTGAGATTTGGGTTCTCCTTGCTAACCCAGCCTGGGATTTATCTATTTTCCCTGACTCTGCCAGGCAACCAGGATAAGTTTGTCACGCTCCATCCCTCATTAGTAAATAGTTATTTATTTGCCTGGAGTCTTCACACTGCTCACCGTGGTTGTCCTCTAAAGCTGGCTGTAACGTTGCTGGAGTTTGCAGCCGGTCACACACTGGGGACAGGGGCTGGCAGTGCTCCCTGTGCCACATCCCAGCTTGCCTGACACCAGCTGACACCACCCCACACTGGGCAGCACAACGTGACCGCTTCAAATACGGCAGTGGGTCACACCAACCCTCTTAAAACTCCTTGCTCATTTCAGACCCACGTTCCCTTCTTTTCCTCTATAAAATAAAAACACCCTCGCTTCAAAAAGAGGAAAAGCAAAAGAAAACCTGTGATGCATTACAACAATTTCTATGGTTTAGCAGAGCAGATTTCTGATTTTGGATGTTTACATGAAAATTTGGTGTTACTAATCCTTTAGAAAAAATACTTCTACTAAGCTAAAAAGTGGTAAGCTGGAAAATGCACTGAAAACAAAACAGGTGACTGAAACCTGGGTTAAGTTTCTCTCCTGCTATAGTCTCTGACCCAGGGCTGGTCACTTAGGCTAGATTTTCAAAGGCATTTGGCTGCCAAACCTTAATTTGGAAATTCCTAATACCACTAAATGACTTTAGCTGCCAAGTAAGTTTAGTTTCCCTTTGTCTGAATTTCCTCTTTAGAAATTCACCATTATCTGCCCACTGTGTTAAAAAAAAAGAAAAACAAATATTTGGTAGTATTACAGGAAGATGGATGGAAAGTATCGCTTTTATTTTTCCCTGTTTCTGTAAGGACTCCACACTTACAATGTACTGGGAACATTCTGGTAAATTCCCTTCAGAGCTCCCATATTTTTCTAAGGGCATCATTTTGGAATTGTGATACTATTATTTGGGCATCTGGCATTTACTCTGTGCCTTTCTTCACAGTGTGTCATGTAGCTACCATGCCATCTGTGTTTTATCTTTGTTTCAGGCATGGTCTGTTCATTGAAACTTGAATTGCATGGCAGTCTGCAGTTGTTTTTTAATGTCTGGTAGGGTTGTGTATAGATAGGAAAATTCTATTCTATTACAGATTCTCTTTTTATTCCTCTTCTTCAGTTTTGGCCACCAGAAACTTCAGGTTTTTAAGCATCATCCTTTCTTTCACAGCACATTAGAATCATCCTGTCCTTCCTATGTCTAATCCCCCACCAACCCTGTTTTCCCTCATTTTTACTACCTCTCTTATGCATAGTCATGACTATTTAAGAAAAGAAAAACTATATCCTGGTTGACAGCTGTGACAAATGTTCATTCATTACTTTCATGCATAATTAAATTATTTTCTTAATTGAATCAAATTAATTTTTTAACTTTTTTACATTCAAATTAAGGCACTTGACTTGCAATAAGAGAAGTTTCTCCGAATTATGAAGAACTGAAACCACACTTCTTGTGTTTCACATTGAAACTAAAAGGGAGAGTTCAGAAGGTGTACCTGAAACAAAACCAAGGAGAATCCATGAGGAAAATACCCTTTGGTATTCAAAGTGCACTTAGAGCCCAAGTCCTACAATTTTAAAATTTTTGCATAGATAGACACCTTGATGAAGCTACTGATAAGAGGAGCATAAATCATGTCTAATAACTGAATGCATCTAAAATTTGGGGTCACATCTGCCTGCCTTGCTACATCTGGCAGACTGTAATAATTAGGTTTTCTCACAAAGAGGAGAATTACACAAAAATGTATTTGTAGAGTATTATCCCTTCAAGAACTTTCAGATCCATTTTTAATTGATGTAAATAACAGCTCTGCTGAAGCCAGTTGAACCCTGCTGTTAGCTGCCTGCAGGGAATCTGTCCTTCCATTCCCAGGTCAGATTTGACAAGAGTTGCGTGACCCACAGTTGTTTTTGCTTTGACATTCTCCAAAACATTTGTTATAATTTTGTCTTGGTGGGAAGATTTCTTCACTCTATTTGGATCTCAAATTTTTTAAAACAAAAAGTAGTTAAAGCAGAAAGTTTAAAACACATTTGTTTACATAGATAATGGAACGTTTCACTAAAATCATCAGAATTATTTAGTTTTGGTCTAAATATTTCCCTACAATTAGCACTGTCTAATTCTGTTCAAAGAAACAAAATGCCTGTCTACATCTAATACATTTACAGAGAATGAGAGAGTATGCTTTCAACTCCTAAGAGAAAGATTCTTCACTCTGGGCAAATAAAATGCTAAAGAAGAAGCTGTTAATATGTCTTTTCATGGCTTTTTGCACACAGTTGCATTTCATCTTGAATACAAGCTTAAGTGCAGTATAGCTGCTGTTTGTCCCTTACCTGTGTCAGATGACCTAATGCTGTGTGCAGAAAGCAGCTACAGTAGATTGAACAAGGGAGGGATTTTGCACTCATTCGTTTTTAAAGAATGATGTCCAGGGTGAAGGATGAGTGTTTACTAATGTGTAGGGAAGAAGGTCAAGAAAAGGTTTCTGTTTGTTTTCATCGAATCAAGCCCAGAAATACTTTTGTACAAATCTGTTGTGCCAAATCCAGCCCTATAATGCTAGGATTGATCAGAGAAAAGAAAAAAAAAGCCCAGTGGGAACCGAATTTGCAATGTTATCACAAGGGAAGAAATGCCTTCTTGACCCTAAGTTTATGTCCTGAAGAATAAAACCTGATAGAAGCTGTCAGTTTTATCTTAAGCTGCAGAGCTGTAAGGATTATTTCAGCTGAGGATCTTAATATTGGTCTCTGCCTTCACACAAGAAATGACACTTATGTAAGGAGATAGCAAGAGCTTTGAGAATTAAAATGAACTAAACCCACAGGCTCTGTAGGGTACGGATGCACTTTCTGTCTGGATTCACACACACTCTGATATATTTTCCTTTGCTTCTTTAACTTTTGCCAAAAACCGAGTGAAAGCTCAAAGGCTGGATGCAGCAGCATTGTTGTCTTTCCTGTATCCTGTCCCATTCGTGGTGGGAGAGGGTAACAAGGAGGGGATAATTGTGGCTTCAAAGTAGAATTCCCTATTTCTGTTATGAGAGCTTGTGCCCTGCACCCCCCAATGCCTCTCCTACCCCTGAGAAAGGCTGTGCTTTTCCAAGAGAAGGAAGTTAGGGCTTTGGAGCCTGCAAAGGGCACAGGGAGCAGCAGTTCACCACTGGTCCCAAACAAAGAGCCAGGGGAATAATTTTGTCTAAAATGATGGCAGCAGAGTCATTTTTCTTCCCTTAAACATGGGTATTAAACTGGGAGGTTCACAAAACCGTGCAACTAGAGACACAGAAAAAGGTAGGTGGCAAAGAGGAGCACAGAAATTATGTTGGATGAGAAGGTGAAAACTTAGCATCAGTTGTGTGATGAGGATGTTTGCTGACCAAAATTTTTTCTCTATGCCCCTAGCTTAGCATGTCTCAGGAAGGACCAGCAAGGAAAGGGAAATGGGCAGCAAACTGCAGGTGGAGACTGTTGGGTCAAAGACAACTTAGGGTGGCATTTCCCTGTAGCTCACTGCAGGAGACCTAGGCTTTGGCTCTCAGTTACAGAAAAAATTTGGGGGACACAGAAAATTATCCCAGATAAACACAGGAAATTAAGGACTGTTTAGATATCTCTCATTTCTTGTGTATTTTCCACTGGGAACTAGGAAATAAGAGAGATTTCTTAGGGAGAATGACTGAATACCCTAAAAAAAGAAGCACAAAAAATTTAAAAAATCTGTTGGCAATCCTGGGTCTCTCTAGGCAATTTTAGATACCTGCAATAAAATATTTTCCTAATCACTATCACAGCTGCTTGCTTGACTAGATGGAATGTTTTTTATCAATACAAAATACCAGCTTTAATAACTTTTGCTGTTTGCTATGACTGTGAAAGTTCTTTCTAATATACTTTTAGCAGCTTTAGAGATTATTGTCTTTCCAAAATTAGGCTTTTCAAATGAAAGAAATTATTTTTGTTCACTTTTGAGGAGTCATCCATAAGATATTCAGCATAAGACATCCTACAGTGGTCTGTTGTTCAGTAATACTGTTCTCATTTAAAACTTCATAATGATGAGTCTCAGCAGGCTCTAGAAAATCTCTGTGGTTAGCCCATGATTTTCCAATATTTCTTAGAGTACATGTGCAGGTCAAAGTGCAGTGCTCACAGTTCCTTATTTCTATTTTTAAGATCTTTAAAGCTCAGTTCAAGGGTCTTTAGGCTTCTAGGAAGGTTGTCCTGTAAAAAGCACACACTCAACATTAAATATTGGTCTAAATTTCTTAATCTTCCCTTTTAATTACAAATTGGTGTTATTGGTCCTCACAGTGTCTACTCAAAGATTTAAATGGTATCTATTGAGAAATATATTTTATGATAACAAAATAAAAGCTGAACAATAAAATTACATTTTATGGGAGTTATATAGTGCAGAAATTTAATAATGGCTGTGGTGTAGTTAGTCTAAAATTATGTAAACTGCTCATGAGTAATTATTTTTCTTTAAAATGGATTCAGTTTGCATGGAATATTAAAGCACGGAGCTGTAATGCACTTTGAGAAAATAACATGGCTAGACACAAAATGAAGCAGAGTATTCCATAAACACTCACTGGAATATTTTTAAATGGTCCAATATTTAAAAAGATTAGTTTCAATACTCAGAAGTCATGAATTGTAAACAAACATATTTATTACGGTATTGACACCTTAGATACAAAAATTCCTATTGTCTGCAAATCCTCGGATAGCAGCACAAGTTTGCTGAAGCTGTAGTATCTAAATGGAATCTTAGAAAGTTGGAAAGATTATAGAAACACTTCAGTGTCATAATAAGAAAATGCAAGAGAGAAATACATGTTATAGATTTAAAAAATCACCCTGTTTTTACATTTTAGGCAAGTCTGTCTATATCTCATTTATGGATAAATCAGAAAAATATATTTTATCTTTACTCTTTCTCCCCTGTTAAAAAAAAACCTCCAGAGCAAAATGTACAAATAGGGATTCCAAAAAACTTAAGTTATGTATATAAAGGGGCTTGGTTGTTTTTCATCAGTCTAAAATTTGCTCACAGAACAGAATTAAAATAATAAACTCATGGGAACTACAAATAAGTGAAAAAGCATTTCAATATCTGTCTTATGTCTAATTAATCATGTAATATCAGAACAAAGACAATTTTTTTTCATAGTTCCCAGCTCTCTCTTTCACTCAAAATGAAATATTTCCTGGGTTCACTGGTTCAAATACCAGCCAATTTATAATTAGATTTTTCTCATCATATCCCCTCATGCCAAATTATTCCAGAAACTTTGGCCTATCTGTATCAAAATTTCTTGAGAGATTTTGTTTCTGTTCTGGGTTGGTGGGGTTTTTTTGTTTTGTTTTGGTTTGGGGTTTTTTTGTTTGTTTGTTTGGGGTTTTTTTTTCTACCAGCTGTAAGGTAGAATTCCTGCACTAATCTGAGTTTCATGTTTTGGGCTTATAAACATCCAAAATCTGTCCTATGTCATTTAAAGGAACCCTGGAGCTGCTGCTGGGCCAACAAAGGAAAGCAATTTAAAGTGTGTCTGAATAGAGACATAATTGGAATTGTGTCTCCACATGGACTTGCAGTAAAAACTGAAAGAGAGAGATGAAGCAGGGTAAAGCCACCACCTGTGCATCCAGTGGTGTCTCATTTGTCCTACTTCACCCTGGGCTTCTTGCTGGTGGAGGTCCCAGAGTCTTCTGGGGTGCCACCTTTACACAGTCCAAATTCTGGGTATCCACAGGGTGGTCACAGGAGCCATTCCCAGAACTTGGGGTGATGTGTGTGAGCAGTTGCTTCCTTTCCCACAGTTTGCCAGAGTGGAAATTTTTCCCACGATGTATTAACCTGCTAACCTGGTCTTATCTCTGCTAGGCCTGGAATTATTGCCTTCCTGTTGCAAATTCCTCCCTTCTTTGCTTATCTGAAGTATCCCTGTGGTGGCTTATCATCTTATGGCAAATTCCTCTTGTGGCCTTGACACTGCTTGAGAAAGGCAACTGTGTCCTTTAAGTCATTTCAAATACCCATTCTTGGAAGTTTTCTTGCATGTGGCAAATAAAATTTAAGGAAACTTCTTTCAGATTTCAGGGAGGGCAAATTAAGGTGAATGAAATTATTTCTAGGCTAAGCATATTATATGCACATGTGAGCTACCACAGCTTGCTTAGTGCTGGGATATCAAATCACATCGTGTAACTTCATTCTGGCACTAGAGGTCTTTGTTAAAAGACAAAAGTCTTTTCAGCTTTTGCAATGTGATGGTATTTTTATCCAACACTTTGTGAACATTCAGGCATACGAATGAGATTGTGAATAGAGCAGGGCATGTGTTATTAGTGGAACCATATGTACAGAAATGATTTCTTAAGAATTTTCCAACACTGTAGAAGATAACTAGAAATTCAGACCTGGTTAGCAGTCTTAGCTAAACAGAGTATGTAATATTTTACATTATGTGTCCTTATTTTATCGACCTATATTGTACTGTCTGGCATATCACATCAGAGAGCTTCCTCAGCTGATGCAGAAAGTGACTGTGACAGCAGTTTTTATTGCAAATCTCTCCTCCAGTGTCCCCTCTGCTATAAAATTGGGAAACAAATGAGAGAACTTGATGAATAGCAGATTCAGTTTATTGGCAGTTACATTTATTTTTCTATCTTTATATAAAACATGAAGTATCAATATATCAATCTTTATGTATGTGACTGTAACCATATTTTTCCAGCCTGTGCACAGTGCTTGTATTCCAGGCTCATAGGGTGTGTGGGAAAAGGCCCTTTGAGTGTTTAAATAACTCTTAGCAATATAGAGCTTAAAGGATGATTTGTACCTTTGGGCACTGCAGCCATGTAAGTACAAAACATCTGAAATATAGTCTGGAGTATAGAACTGAAAATTAAATGAGAAATGCTCATTATGTTGCATGTGTTATGATCAGCCTAATTTGTAAGTACTGAAGTGGTTTGTCTTTAGAGGGACATTAGGTAATATCTGGACAAACCCAAAGCAGCTTTGGCTCAGATTTACAGTGTTATTCAGCACTTCCTCCCACTGATTTCCAAAGGCAATGGGGATAGATTGACTAGACTCTAGTGACCACCACCATTTATTCTTTCTACTTGGGGGGATGCTTTGGAGCAGATAGGTTGCAGAATATCTACCTGCTCAAATCCTGATGAGTCTTAGGTGATCAGCACTGTGACAATGAGCCCAGGGAGACAGAGATAGCTCTGATCATGGACAGACACCAAACTGACTCTTTTGGCCTATTGAAATCTGTGCTTGGACACTGGTTGCAGACTTAGGCATGGAGAAACCACTGACACTCTTCTTAATTCAACTCAAAACTTAGGATTTGGATCTTAATATCAGATCTGTGTATGTTCTTGAGTGGATAGAACAGGGCTGGGGGGATGAAGGGGAACACTGGCTCCAAGCCTGGCAGCTGGGTTAAGTACAAATGCCCCAAGTACAGGCAGATCTGGAAAGTAAGCTGTAGCAGGACATTGGTGCTTGCTGGAGACATTTTCAGTAACATGGAACTGAACTGCTTCTATAAACCTGAGTACATCATTCATGATGTGGGTCTTCTGCTTATATTTTAAATGCTGAAGACATCTTTGCATGCTATAAATAATTATTGATATTCCACATAAGACACACTAACCATACTCCAGGACTGAGGTGTTATTGATTTAGCCATTACTTTGCACATTTCTTCTTTACCCTTAGAAGATTTGCTGCTCACTGCATTTTATAATTATTGCACTGTGGAATTTTAAATGCTCCCAAAGACATCCCTGCCTTTCATCTAATAAAACAAGAGACCAGTGCATTAGATAGGATATTTGGTTTTGTTTTTAATCTCAGGTTTATGTCTTACTTTTAGCATACCTGAATATATGACAAAATGAATCATAGTATATAAATACAATCTCACTGGCCATAAGTCTCTAGGGAGGAAGATACTATCTTGACCAGAAGCATCTGCTTGGTTCTATTTTACAGTACTGACCTGAGAAGCTGCAGAGAAGTAATGTAGCATCAGCTATCATAAAAGAAATCACCACCTCTCTCCTGCCATTGTCCCACACACTTTGAATTCAGTGTTGTCCCTTTGCTAGGGAACGTGCCTTACCTGCAGTTGCACACAGCACACCACACCACTGAGTGTCCAAGGAAGTCAAATTGCAAGCACTTAATATAAACAGCACCTTCAATCACTGAAGAATAACAAGCTTTTAGTAGGGTTTCTGAAGAACAGAAAGGAGGTTTTCACTTCTTAAGAGATAAGCAGGTATTTATTTTCACATGTGCAATGCAACTATGTATGGGTTTCTCAATATACGTACAATATACATGTGCTTACTGCAAAGATGAAGAAAGAGTGAATGTTAAATTGCTACTTTTTCATTCTGGTCTATGGATTCACTCTATTATCCTACTTAAACAGTTTATCTTCACACTGACCCCATTTTTTATTTCTATAAATTTGGAATACTAGTATTTACCAGCATAATGGTGTTGGAGATACATGTAATCAGTACAAAATCACCTGGAAAATAACAGAAGTAGGACAGGATATGAGGCATGTGGTTATTAATTTGTGCTTCTTGGTTGTGCATGGCCAAGAACAATGCTCAGTGTTTTGAACACTAGTCTATGCTCACACATGACAAGGATGTAGAATGAAAAAACAAATGATGGAATTGGAGTGCTGTGTGACCTTGTTGTTTCCTTCTCTGTGCTTTAATTTTTCTGACTTTCACAAGGAAGTCTGGCATTTTCCTCAAACTTTAAGTGAATTTTGAGGTCTTAGAAGAAAGGAAGAGTGCTACAAAAACCTCACACTGGGTAAGAGGTATAGCTTGGAGCTAATCTTGAGGACATTTAAAGTCAGCTTCCTTCATGTTCTTTTAATGAATAGCAACATTGGTTCGTTTTTGAAGCCATAAATTGTCATAAAACTCATGGATTTTACCAGTCCATATTTGTGACTCGATGAAACACTATATCTAATATACTAAATATGTTGTGTAACAGGGGATAATTTATAGGCAGACAACAGAATTGTTCCAGTGTTCTATTTTCTCCCAGTTTGCTCTTTTATTCTTTTCTTTTGTGTTCAGTTTTGAGCAATTTTTGGGACCTCTGATTTCACACAGTCAGAAAAAAATAATTGGACATTTTTTCCCACTAGTCACCAAGACAGGGTCCAAGTGCTTCATGGAAACATAAAAATATCAATCTCATTTAACAATAAGCATTTTTCTCCCCCTCTCCTGATCTTTGTTGTGGTACTCCAGAGGATATTGGCATCTGAAAAGTGCTCAGTGCTGAATTAACTGGGTCACTCTGTGACCTGTACTGCACAGATGTTACCTTTTAATCCCTTCCATGGCTTCTGGCACTTACTGCCTTAGCAGGCTGGGAGGAGGAGGGTAGGAAACTCATATGCAGTAATTATATAGTTTATTTTAATGAATAGTGTCTTTTTAGACAAAAACACTATTTGATGTCTTTAACAAAATATTAACAAAGTACTTACAAGCCAAAAAAATCAAGTATCTTTCAGTTCCCATACCAGAAAACGGAACTTATTTACCCCCAGGTTTCTGCCAGAAATGTTAGAAATTCCTGGAAAAATATGACTACTATTAGATTTTTAACATTAATATGAACCTCATTTAACAAGCAGATCTAATTATTATTAATATCTTCATGAGGGGAAGTAGAGGGTCAGGCAGTGATCTCTGCTCTCTGGTGATCACCTATAGGACACGAGGGAACATCCTGAAGCTGTGTTAGAGGAGGTTTTGTCTGGATATTGGGAAAAGGTTCTTCACCCAGAGGGTGGTTGGGCTCTGGAACAGGCTCCCCAGAGAAATGGTCACAGCACCTGCCTGACAG
>VZTR01007005.1:96045-116584 GCA_013400775.1 Chaetops frenatus | reverse complement strand
AGGTCACACTTAGCTTTAAATTAATCTCAGGGAAAAATAAATAAAGAGCTAAGCAGGCTATAATACACAGTCTCACAAAACAGCCTAGTGCCCACTGTGTGAGTAGACTAAGAATTCTAATGGCAAGAGCACCAGGAAAATTGTCACTGTAACAGATGGGATAATATTATTCATATGCAGAATATATGTACAGAAATATTAAAATAAATACCTTCCAATTAACAAATCTTCTCTTGGCAATTGCTGCTGCATATCAAATATTCCATGTCTTTTGCATGGTCTGTGTCCTTCCATTATCTAGAGGAGAACACATGGCGATTCCTAAATCGATTATCACTCTTTTATAACTATGGTCTGTTTCCAGAGTTGCCTGTCTCAGTCCTGGGGGAAGCCACATTTTTTGCTGATTTAGAAAACCTTGGAGCTTTAACTTTTTTTTGCATTTTTGTGCTCTGGAGTCTGGAGTCCACAGTTCTCACAGCTAAGGCTGTGGCAGCCATTCATCTTGGGAAAACTGAGCAGAGAAACAAGAATAATTAAGCACAGATTGCCATGAAAGCATACAAGAAGTCCAGGGTGGAAACAACTTTAAGCAGGAGTCTGTCAAAGTGGGTGAGGAACCCAGCCCAGGACTCAAGCATGGGACAGCACCAAAGTGTGCACTCACCTGGAGAGCCTTGGCCTGGCAGTAACCACAGCAGATGCCATATGATGAGACCCTTGGCAGAGAGCACATGGCATGTACTTAAAAATGTAGACACCAAGGCTATTGAGGAACTTTTCTGTACAAAGGGAGGACATTCAGATGTAACCCCGATGTGCCAGCACACTGCTAAAACACAGAACTGTCCCAGAACCCTCAAGAGTCTTAAGCCGCATGAGGGGAGCTTTAGGTTGGACATTAGGAAGAATTTCTCCACAAGAAAGGGTGATTAGACCTTGGCATGGACTGCCCAGGGAGGTGGTGAAGTCAGCATCCCTGGAGGTGTTTAAGCAAACACTGGATGTTGCTCCTAGTACCATGGCCCAGTTGGCATTTTGATGTTCAGTCACAGGCTGGATTCGATGATCGCAGAGGTGTTGTCCAGCATAATTGACTCTGTGATTCTTTGAGGCAGCCTGGAAACTGGGTTCTGGCTGCTGAGCCCGGATGGGCCGTGGCCTACGGGTGCCTCAGCCGGGGCGAAACCCCCGCCATCCCTTCCCGCCGCATCAGAAAGTGGTGGAAAACGGGTCAAACTCCCCCGCGTGCTTCGAACACTTTCTCCAGGGGCTGGGGAACCTCTGCCAGGGCGTGTGCGGTGCTGCGAAGCGCCTTGCCCCGGCCCCTCAGGGGAGACCACCGTCGTGAGACCCGGGAGGGGATGCTGCCTTGTGCGGGCTGCCCTCCCCACGGGCTGCCGGGGCGAACGCCCCACTCCGGCCGCGGCGGAGGGCGGAGAAGGGCGGCAGCCCCTGTTGGCGGCCTCGCCTCTCCTCCCTCCCCGCCGGCCCGGCCCGGTTCGTCCCGCCGCGTTCCCCCCGGCGGCTCCGAGGCGGGGGCTCCGGGCAGCTGCTCCCTCCCCACAGCGCTCCTTCCTCCGCCGGCAGAAACCAGACACCGGGCCGGCCCCGCGCAGCGCAGCCCTTGTGCGGAGCGGCCCGGCCATGCCGCGGCCCCGATAGGCGCTCCGCTCGCCGCTCCCCGCCCGCACCATGCCATGTGTCCCGCGGCGCCGGGCGGCACGCATGGTCTCCCTCTGGCTCCTCGTCCTCCACGCCCAAGCGCCCTGCCTGGGCAGGGCTCCGCCGGCCGGCAGCTCCCCGTTCCCCGACGGCGGGCAAGGTCAGTGGCGGCGGGCGGGACGGGGTGCGGCGCGGAGCGGATCCCGGCGAGGCTGCGNCGCTCTGGCTGCGCCTTCCTGCGGCTCCTGGGCAGTCATCGAGTTTGGCCGGGTAGAGCTGAAGGCGTTGCTGAACCCTGACTTTTTGCCGATCTTCCTCGTTTAGAGGCAGCTCTCTAAATGCCAGAATCGTTTTGTGCTACTAAACCGAAGAAGTTTACTGTCCTGATTATTTATTTATTTTTGAACAAGTGATTGTTTCTGTACCAAAGCAGCAGGCTCTGCAGAAGGATTGGTGTTATCAGGGTTCAACACCCGCTGAGAGTTTCTCATACTCCGTGAGGATGGTAAATTAGAAGTCAGACTTCATCTGCGGGAGGGGTTTCTTTGAGGCTGCCCTCACAGTTTTCTCCCTCTTTTGCCATGGGGAGCGTAGCTCAGGAATTTTATATTTTATTTTAGTTCTTGTACGTTTAAGGAAAATCGTGGCTCCCAAGGGAGATATATTATGAGTAGTTGGAAGACTCTGCCTGGTGGTAGAAGACCCAAAAGTATATGAGGAAATTTTACTTACTGATGGAATCAACAGCTGCAGTGCTTTCAGGAGAGATTGAACACAAAGGAGAAAATCTTCTGTAGCCCTCAGAGAGTGTAGAAAGGAAAAGTGTTTAAATAAGGTGTCAGAAAAGTGAATTTTCAAGAATCCTAAAGTTGGTTCCTGTTGGATTTATTGAAAGTGGATGGTAGCAATAATTACATCCCTGTGATTCTGTGTGGGACAGAACAGGGATGGTTGTGTTAGCATGCAGTAGCTGTTTAATTGTCAGGCATTTGGAAATTAATGTATAATTAATTTAACTTTCTAGGCATGGAAAACATAGTCTTTTCCCAGAGTTTGCAAATAGCATTGAATAAAGGGGCAGTTAAAAATGTGGCTAATATTTTGCAAAGGAAAGTTTCTTGCAGCATGGAGTGTGGACTAAAATTTGTATCTGGTACAGCTGAGGTGTTCTGCTCTCTCTACATCCATGAATGTGGTGGGTGGGACAGTTGGGGATGCCCTTCCTGGTTGCTGGAGGCCTGCTCTCTGCCACGGGGCTTTGGAGCTTGCTGTGTTTTTCTGGATATGATGCTTCCTTACAAGATGAGCCACACTATTTACTATCCCAGGGAATGGCTTGAAAAGAAGCCAGAGGGTCTGAGAGGCAGATGGACACAAAGTACAAAGATGGAGATGAAACAATGGCAAATGATGATGTGTCACATTTTAAAGGAATTTTGTTGGGGAACATGTTATGTATTTAAAGTAAATTGTGGTTTTCCTGTCATGTGTGATAGATCATGTATGTTTTTTCCTTTATCCTAGTTTATTCACTTTGTATACAGCCATTCTTAATAAGGCAATTCTCTGCCATGTGTGGTGAATTTGAATCCACAGAGGAGCAGAACACACAGGAGTGGTTTTGAATATTATCAGATGTTTTCAATGATGTGGAATTAGGAAGGTCTGCAGGCAAGATTTCTCTGACAACTTAAACAGTACTTGGGCTCCTCAGACAAGTGTGAAGGGCCTGAATGTTGCCTGTCCTGTGTGCCCTGAGGCCCTGAGCAGACACTGATAGCAGAGCAAAGTCCTGACTCAAGGACTCAAGTGTGTGCTGCTGCTCCTTGCTGTGGTTTGGTCTTGTTCGCAGCACCAAGGCAAGCCAGCATGCCCAGGCTGTAGTTCTGGAAAGACAAAACATTCTCTGGATCTACACAGCCACCTTTCCTGCTCTGTAAATCCTGAGCAGTGCCCACCCGACAGGCAGGACTTCCCTGGAGTGGAGAGCATGCTGGGTGTCCGGGGGGATGCTGTGACTTGCCAGTACCACAGCTTGTCAATGGCATTCATAATCTCCGTTTATGTTTGCTGCTGTGAAGTTTTATGGGAATTTGTGGTGTTTTAATAGGAATTCATGTTACTGTATGAAAGTAGAGGCATTCACTCGTGTTGAAGGATGCAGCCCTTAATTTTGAGTAGTCTGAGTTGCATGTATTTAGTTCTTTTCTAGGAGGGCAGAAAGGGATCACCAAAATGACACCTTCCGGCTTTGTTTTATTCTCTTCTCCAGGCAGAAACTATGCTATCTTAGGCTTAGTGTAGAGCTCAGTAAATTTTTCTGTTATAGTTAGGATTGCCTTTTACCCAACAGTCTAGGCAAAACTGTACTGATAGTGATTATTTGCAGAAATATCGTTACCCTCATCCTGTTAGACTTTTGTGTTGTAATCTTATTCCCTCTGGTCTTTTGAAGGCTTTTAAATGATTCATTTGTGCAGTTATATTACAGCACATTATAATTGCAGCATAATTCCCCTCTCCAGTGACTAAACAAGTGTTAAATGAGCAGGTAGAAGTTCAGTTTCTCTGCTTTGATAATTCAATGCTTCAGCATTATTTTCCATCTTACTGATGTTGATGATCTACTTTTCTTTAACCTCTATACACTAATTGCTGTAGTGATGAAGTAAAAAACTTCCTTGAATAGTTTTAAATCCAAAACCACATGTCTTTGGTCTTCCATGGAGTTTAGCAGTTAAGCCATAACAAATTAAGTTCAAGACATCAGGCAGAGGCAAATCACACAGTGACAGCAAATGAGTAAGTTTTCCTTCAGGCATTTAATTTGATTATTTAATGAGTTGTGCTGAACACTGTAGAAATGGGGGTCTGGTCTTGCAGCATTCTCTGTTAGCTTGGCTTTGCTAGCACAATTTTTTTTTTTTTTTCTTCACTGTGGAGTGCAAGGAGGGGGAACCTTGGCTTAGCTTCAACTTTTGAGTTACCAGGCATCCAGCACCTTTTGTGCTGTCCAGAGGCTGTGCAAACTGCAGGCATGAAGGTGTGCACTGGGTTTCCAGTGTCTCAGTCCCCTTATGTGGACAAGGGCAGATGTCTCTCAGAACTTGTGGTAGGCATTACTGTCCATGTTGTCAAGACCTGCCACTGTGAAGGCCCAAAATCCCACTGCTGTGGCTTGTCTCGTAAAGGCTCCAAGTCACTGTAGGCTGGTGGGAAGGCTTGTGTACGAAGAAATCTGTGTGTAGGAGAATAAGCTTGCTTCTGAAGTAAAGGTGCCGCTGAGACAAGGCCAGATTTCTGATGTAGTTGTATATGTGCTGGGAAGTGGGGGTTTTGTGTGTTTTGTTTTGCTTTCCTTTCAGTTGGAAGTGTTTCAGTGCATGTGTCTCAGGGGTCCATGGCCTGAGGAAATGCAACCAGCCACGTCTTAAACTGCAGCTAATGAGGACAGATGAGATGTGCTCCTTCCTGAAGGGGATGAATCCAGACAGCTGTCTGCTTAGGCATGATTTCTCCTCTGTGGCTTTGAAGGTGCAGGCAGTGAAGGTGCAGGGAGAAGTGCCTCTAAAAGGATTGCCTAACCAGACCTAGTCTGGATGTAGCTGGAACAGGCTAATTGCTTTGTTAAGCAGCTTAGTTGATGAATGAGGTGTAGTCACTTCATGTGTAAGTGGCTGGGACTTCGGGAATGAAGAGCAACTCTGGGTAAAGAAGAACTGGATTAATATGTGCCATCATAACTTCTTTTTAATTAAATATGTTAAGACTGTCATTTCTTGGGTAGAATTCAAGTATGCCAGCAGATCTGGTCCTTAGGGTATGAGTTCTTGTGGATTGTGTTTTACATGGATTCATGTTATTTGCATGAGGTGTTTGTGTTTCACAGTAATTTAAAATCAATAAAATTGGGTACAGGTGGAGTTTCTTCTGTATCATAGCAGGGGACAACAGTGTCAATAATGTTCTCTTCCCCTGCTAGATTATGACAAGTCATAAGATTTCCAATCTTACTTGGCTTGGAACTCCTTATACAAAAAAGCACAATTCTCTTCAAACCCCTCTTTGAAATTCTGAAGCTGCAGCTGCAGCAGCTGCAGCAGCTGATGCTACTGAGATGCTGTTACTACAAATATTCAAGCCATTTTGTATTCTCTTCACTTTTGTGTGTTTGCAAGGCTCTGTGCCCAACTTCAGGTGGTCAGTTTTTTGGTGATCGCACTCCTTGATCAGAGTATCCTGTGCTGGAGACCTAGGACATGGAGGGTTCCCAGCCCTTGTGGGATTGGGAAGGGGTGTGTGTGTGTGTGTGTGTGTGACAGCCTTTTATATGAATGATGACAAAATATTTGACAAGAAGAATGTTTAGCTTCTAAACTGAGTGTAACAATGGGAGAATAGAAAGCCCAGATGAAGAAGGTATTCCATGGTAGTCTGTGCACTGCCTGCCTTTGTGTCAGTAGGATGTTGTGGTGGATTGCACTCACTTTTGATTTTTCCTTTAAATTATGTGGTGTCTGAACAGGCTAGCACTCACCCTAGTTTTGTTTCCTTTTTTCTTCCCCCTTTCTCTCAGAACAATTTGTGAAGACAGTGCCAGAATACCATGTGGTTCATCCATCAAGAGTAGATGCAAGTGGGCATTTTCTTTCTTTTGATCTACACCATCACATCTCAAGCCCGCGGAAGAAGAGAGATCTCGGAAAAAGTGAAAATGTGGTATATTACAAAATCAGTCATGACGAGAAGGATCTGTTTTTTAACTTGACTGTCCACATGGGATTTCTCTCCCATAACTATGTAGTAGAAAGGAGACGTGGCAACCACACCAGAGCGAAGATTTCAACTCGCGCAGGAGTTCCTTGCCACTTCCTTGGCACAGTGTGGCAGCCTGGCTCTGGCAGCGGGACAGCAGCAATCAGCACTTGCAGTGGCCTGGTAAGTGACCTTTACTGGGGGTCTGGGCTATTTCTGGTGTCATTAGAGCTGGGCTGGTATGAATATGTCTGCTAAGAAACTGGAGGAGCCAGTCTGATACCTTGCTAACTTGGAAAGAAGGTTTAATTCGAGGGATGTCGTTTGGATTTTCGGTAGAATCAGAAAGTCAAAAGGAGATGCTGAGGCCCCTTAGCATTTGTTTTTAGCTAGATTTATTTATTTATTTTTGGGGATCTGGACTGAAGGTTTCTATCAGTCATACAGCTTGAAGCCATCCCAATATCAATATCATCCCAATATCATTGCTTTGATTCTATTAGCAGTTGGATTGCCTTTCCAGTGCATCCAGATACGAGCTTCTGCTCTGTTTTCCTCTAAAAGGAATGTAGCTCAAGTACACTGAAACTGCTCTGTGAATCACACCCATGGATGGTAGGTTAGGAAAACGCAATCATTTCCTTATGAACTGCAGTGCAGCTTCAGATATAAGTGATAGGTTAGATGCAACCTTAGCCAGAGCTTTGAATTCAAGCCTTAACCACTGCTAGGGTCTCGTGTCAAAGAGCACTTCTAAGGCTGGAGCTTGAAATTGAACATTTTTCAGTATCCTGTGGTTCACACTGAGACAAGGAGANTTTGTTTTGTTTTGTTTTTTTTTTCCTCTAATCACAGCCATAGCTTAGGTTTCTGTTTGTGCTGGAGCATGAGGCATGTGATTTGTGAGGCACAAAATCCGAAGGGTTTGAGGAGCTTGCAGGCAGAGGGGATGATGCAGTGCATGCAGTGTGCCTGTGCTCTCATGCCTTGATCCTGGAGTGGCAGTGAAGGTGTTTGAGAGCACGTCAAGCAGGGGACTGTTGTCCTTTGGCCAACATGTTTGGAGCCCGCAGCAGGCTGGGGACTGATGTTTCACTTTTGAGCCTGAACACCAGGGCGAGTATGTGTGAAGTGTAACCTTTCTCTGCTAACCTGTCAGCATCAAAGTGTGTTCCTTGCTGTTGAGCTGTACAAAGCTTTCAGAAACTGTGGAAAGTCTTCTGGCAGAGTCCGAGAAACAACATGAAGACAGCTCTGGTATATATGAAATGGGAAACTTTGGAGTCTTACACAAGTGCTGATAACAATTTTGGCGTGTTTCCTGGAGAAACAAACCATTTCTTGAGGCCAGAAGTTTCAGTCCCACGGGCATGAAGGTCAGGGATTTTCTAACATTTCCAGTGGGGACCAACTTATCAAAATTTTCCCGAAACACGTTTTGGTCATACAAGGTCAGTAAGTAAAAGGAGATACGATGATACAAGTAGTTCCTTTGCTTGTTTTGTCCTGTATTTTACCAAAATATCTTTGTCATTTTTCATTAGGATGAGAGCTTGAAAATGAAATGCTGGATCTTCATTATGTCTCTGGAAGTATTTAGCCTGCAACAAAAATTAAAAAAAGGAAACTCAATTTACATTTTAAATCCAGCTTGGCAATATCCTTTAAAGTTATCCTTTCATTTGTGTTACAAACTTCTTGAGTTTTATTTTAACTTGAAGGTTTTGACACAACATTTGTATCAGAAAAATACTGTTATGATTTTGTGTTCCCATTCTGCCCCAAAATGAAACTTTGAAAATAAGTGATCATAAATTAATTCAGGTTGAATAAATGAGTTTTGCCTGTGCGTAAAAACATTATGGTTTTGATATGATGATTTTTGAAGTCCAGAAGTTGCTGTTCTGAAGAGGTTGCAGTAAGAGTTGGGTCTGTATCTTGATTCCCCTGTGTGCCACAAGCTGGGGAAAGGTGATGGAGCTTGCCTCTCCCCTGGAAATTTACCTAAGATCCAGTGTCATATGAAAACATCTGTTGATGAATAATTTTGTTGGGTATGAGGAATGTAATCTGGTTTCCATAATAAAAACCTAACATTTCTGAAACTTTATTTTGTTTGTGGTGGTCTCCATATTTCTGAGCTTTAGTTTTGATTTATTTTCATCCTGGTGATCCCCAGTTTTTTGCTTTCCAGCATCAAGTCTATTTCTGCCTTTTTTTTCTTTCTGGGATGAGTTGACTTTTTTCCCATTTATTCTTGTGAAGGAGGGGAGGAACAAAGGAGACCTGAGAGTAAGTAAACACTGAGGAATTAGAGAAACTTACTTTAGAAAGTGGATTAAACATATAGCATGAGGAGAAATTGATAGCTTGTTTACTGTCATAAAACTCTGTTGATATGCTCAAGCTTTTGCACCCAAGGGCTGGTGCAAACCAGTGTCTTAGCTTTCAAACACTGGAAGCAGGAATGTTAGTGATGCTCCTTCCCTGATGCTGCTGTGTCTTGACACTTCAGGTTCAGCATAAAATGAAAGCCTACTGTGCTTTTGTTGCTGAGGCATTTTTTAATAAGCTCAGTGAAGCACCAATTTACCATGGTGATGAATGACAGGAAACTCTGCGATTCCTAAACTTCTAATTTTTGGCTCTTAGTTACTGGAGCTGGTAAAAAACTATAGTACTGGAAAACACTGGTTAGATTAAATAAATATATTTTATGGAATATCCTTTTGGTTTTTATTTTTAGTGTTGAATGGTTGCATTATTATTTTCTAATTTTTCCCAAGTGTATTGCTTAGGATTATGTCCATCCCCATTTTAAAAATGGTGGCCTGAATTGGAGCAAAATAAAATCCTAAAGATGCCTGTGGAAGGACTATCCGAGTTCTAGTCCTCTTTCTGGAATGACTTCTTCTCATTTCATGTCTGTTTGGTTTGTGTTTGACAGATTCTTAATTTCCGGATCAATAATGGTGTACAAGAACCAAACAAAGTGTGGTGTAAATTTGTGCTTGTCATAAAAATCACTCACACACTGCACTGAAAACATAGAAAATCTAGAAATGGAATTCCGTCTCCTTTTTGTTTTCACTTTGAAATGTATTCCTACTCCCCTTGGTGTTGCACCGGCATTACTGATATATTTTTTATGTTCCCAAAATGGCCTGCAAGGGAAATAACACCGTGATAGGTGTGAGATATAAGAATGGGTGCCATGGTCATTGTGTGACACTGTTCTTTTTTAAAAAAACAGAACTGTGTCTCTGTTTTCAGAAGTATACATGGAAAAAAAATGATTCATAAGGGATTTGGTCAGAGTTGGACAAGAGGATATAGAGGATAAATTAGCATAGATCCAGAGGAAATTAGTTGTAATTTCCAAATTAATTTTTTTCTTACAGTTTGTGAAATCTTAGTTTCCCATTCATGCTGCATAGATCATGACCTTCTTAGCAGGCTGAAGAACATGATTGCTGTAATCTCTGTCTCTTCCTCTCTGGGTCAGTTGTTTAGTGAAGTCTTTTGCACTTCTGAGCCTCTTTGAATAATGCATGTGTTAACATGGGAAGAGTGGGACAGACCTTGCTGTTTATTTTGGGTCACACTTGGACTAGGGAACCCTGGAGGGGAAGTCACTACTAGAGGACAAGAAACATCAAACTGTGGCACTTTGAAGGGGAGGAGACATGAAATCACTTAGATACAGGAAAATTTCCAAGATGAAGTAAAGGGAGAAAATGATTCATTTTTGTATCTTTGTGTGAAAATGATGTTTGGATTGGCTGTCTTGGCAGACTATTTAGGGCACTCTTTTAATAACGCTCTGAGTTTTCCCAGTGCCTTTCCACAGAAGGCTACAATGAACTTTTCCGATACTAATGCTTTAATTGTCAGTTGTGTGCTGGTCCTGAGAATCCGTGGTGCTGGAGCACTGGTGTCAGCTTGTCCTCTCAGTAGGGCTGGGAGGGAGCAAAGCCCAGTGAAGTTGAATGAATACCCTAGGTTTACATGCACCGAGTCCTACAGAGCTGGGAAGTGAGTTTTCCTCTGGTAGTCTATCCTCTTCATTAGGAACAAGGCCCTCTTTTATCAGTCAGTAACACAGACATTGTTTATAGTATTTTTAGATGACAGAGCATCATTGAGGCTTTGTTTTCTTGACACTTGTTTACGGTGCAGAGCTGTCAATCAACAGTTGCTTGGAGGTGGGGGGTGGATACGTTTATCTTCAAAGGCAATGCAAGCATTAGCATGGAAGAGCAGGAGAGTGGAAGAACATTAGTGTGGAAATCTGTCACATGTACCTGGTCCACTGTGGCCAGACAGGGCCTATGGGCAGATCCTGCTTTGGCTGTCTCCAGCTGGTCAGAGGTTTGCCTCTGTCCTGGTGGGCATCACTCTTTTTAAGAAGTGCTGGGTGCCTTTGAAAAGATTTTTGGAATGTTTGCCCCACCTCCATTCTTCCCTCCGTGCTGAGCCCCAGTCAGGGCAGCTCTTTGTGGACCTTTAGTAGGTGGCTGTACGGCTGTTCGTGTAGCAGGGCATACTCTAAGTGGGACCTCTCTGGGCACATCTTTGTCTATCCTGACACCTGTGACAAGCTTCTCACTGAATGAATTCTGCTTGAATTCTGCTTTAACCATTCTCTTTACCGCAGGATATCACTGTTGTATAAAGCCCACAATGAGCTCTGGTGCTCGTACGGTTCCACCAGTTTCCTCAGTGTAGCAGAAAATCTACCGGCAGCATTTTATCTTTTGCAGACTTGCATCATTTTGGGGAAATTAAGCATGATCTCCATTCTCCTGTTACATGCCAATAAGCTTTTTCTAGTTTTTCTGCTTTTTTTATGTTGACCCACATGTTAGTGTGTTGTGATCTGTCCCGAGTTGAACGGTTCTGTGCAGGTATCATAACAGTATTTTAGTGATAATGGGCCTGATGACAGTGATCTAATACTGCTGTTTAGACTTTTCCTCTCCTATAGATACAGAAAACATCCTCAAACATGTGGGACTTGATGTTTTCCTTAGAGGTTTAAGAATAAAAGAATCTTTAAAACAGTTTTATTATATTTGTTCTAAAGTAATGGAAGAATAAAATGTCTTGCTAGGCTTATAATATATTTGTCTGCTTCGGTATCTCCCAGCATTTGAGCTTGTTTGATTACTGACCATTTGTTTGTTAATCTGTTGTTAAAGGTAGTTACCAGGGTTTAGCAAAGCCAAAGTACTACACAATTCCCTCCTAAAGCCCAGAAAAAGAACCATATCTTTTTATTCTCTTGTGGTACACATGCAGCTAGCAGAATTGTTCCTCTTCAAATGGAAGTGTCTTTTGATTATTAAAAGTGGCAAAGCAGGTGACAGTGAGAAAGACAGTTAAGGAAAGGCGGCAGGTAATCTTTTCCTCGCTTGAACTTTTGACCACCTGAAACTGGATTCAGCACTGATCCCTGACCTGTGACTGGACACCCCCAGAACACATTTGGACACGTGTGCTGTTTAGGTGGCTGTTATTTTAAGAGTTGGAATGTATTCCTGTAGTGCTTCCTCAAATACATGAATTCCATTCTGTGAACAAGACTTCTGGGAGTCAAAACCAGAAGCTCTTCAGGGGTCTCCTGCTCTTCTCTTATCTCTCCTTTCTTCCTCTAAGACAGTCTTGTGCTTCCTTCTTTGTCTTTCCCCCAAGGGATGGTACTGGGTGGGTCCTGCTTGTCTTTGGAAGTATGGCCCTGTCTGCCTATCTGCCAGTTACAACTTCTTACTTAGTGAGATCTCCAGCACAGCCTCTTTTGGTTTGTCTGGCTAGGGATAATCTGGTGGAACCAAAGTGTAGGAATATGGTGTTGGGAGACTGGCAGGAATGAAGTCAAGCTGCCAGTCTTTTCCTCAGGGATGGGGATTGTTCCTTGGCTGGATACCAAGGAGCTTCCACAGTCTGATTGTTGCAATTTGGCTTGCTCTGGCAATCCTAAAGAAGGAAAGACCAGCTAACCTAGTTGTGTAGCTGCTGTGCATCTCTTCTCACATGCTGTAGTATGGAAAATACTGCAAGTAGAAAAATACACACTGAAAGTAAATGCAGTTTTTGCTACGCATCTGTTCTTTGTCATGCTTGGTTTACTTTATTTCTCCATTCTAGGAATAAATATCTGGGTATTCTCCTTGACTGACTAGTGTTATGGTTGTGTTGCATAGTTTTGCTTTTCTTTTCAAAGATGATCCAAAGGCAGGGTGTGTGGTGGTTTGTGGTGGTCAACCCCCATCCCTCAACAGATTCATCATTCAAACTTTCATTAGTGTTTGCTGCAGTACTTTAACATCCATCCCTTTTCTTTGTGTTTGAACTTCAACTATCCATCTGCCAGCTCCCTTCCCCCAGTCTTTTGTCTGCAAAAATACTCTAATTGACAGGTCAAATGAATCTCAGTGATCTCAATACATGAGAATCCGCCTGTGTCTGTGGCTCCTGCTTTTGGCCTTGTCACCTTTAACCAATGTGAAGTTGTTAGACCAGAAGCTGGGTCCGACTGGAGCTTTTGTGACATTTTGGTTACGTTTCAGTGGAAGAGTCATTGATGGGGTAGATTAAAACATGGATTAGTCTTTATGAGCTGGTTTGGATGGAGTACCCAGATTTAGAACGCTCCTTTAAGATAATGATTTTTTGAGAATACGAAAGAATGACTCCTTTAAGGTGGTTTTAAGGAATCTTAATCTCTTGTTTAAATATGTATGTATATATTTGCTAATTATTTAGGAATAATGTTCATATACAGAGCTGTCAATCATATTTCCAGTTTCCATAAGTCTTTATAATCAATCTACTATGTCATGATTTCATTACTTCGGTGTTTTTTTATAAAAAAGTTTACTGAGGGAAACCTGTGAGATTGTGACTTCAGGTTCAGGATGCAGAGGTAAACAATACGCTTAACATCTATTTTGCTTTGATTCTTAATAATATAAGGTTTGTAAAACGGTCTGCTCTTTATTTCTTCTAGTATATTCTAGTATCTTTGGAAGCTTTCGGCTCATTTTCTGAAAGAATTGGAGGTATCGAAGGCATTAAGTTCTTAAGAATTTTGCAGGCAAAGGTCATTGAAATGATGGATGTGCACACTCACCTTGGCCAGTGGCTCAGCACAGTTGTCAGTTGTTACTGAGCGAGGTGCAGTGCTACCCATGTCCCTGCTGATGGTGAGGAGAGCTGGGAGTTCAGGAGAGATTGGAGGAAATTGCTCTAACTGGGAAAATGGAGCACATGTGAGAAGCAAATCTGTGGGTGAACAAGGCTTTGATAGTTCTCCTGTTCATGGAGTTTTTTTCCTTTATTCCATTTTCATGATGGCCCCGCCTCTTCAATTCCCTTTGTCAGAGAGGAGCAGCTGCAGTCTCTGCAGAGTGTCAGCATCAGAACTTGGTTGTATTTACACGTACATCAGACACACATGCAAATCTGTATACATACATGTAGCTCTGTCACTGCAGAACAGCTGCACTGCAGCTAAAGCTCTTGGGTTCAGATCTGTTTGGTGTGCTGAGAGGGCTTCTGTCCTTTTTTAGGTATTGCTTATTAAGAACCTGTGGCCAAAAAAAATTGTTGCCTTTGGTTTTTGTTCAAGAATCCAGTGCTTAACAATGGACTTAAATTCCGTTGCAATTTACAAATGAGTTAAGTATTTTATGATTTAGTCTGGGATGCTTAGGTGCTTTATATACACACTGGCTCCAGGTGTGCTCTGGAGAAGGACAGGCATTAAAAATGACTAAGTAGTCATGAAAAAGCTGGTGGTCTTGGTTAAACAGTGGCAGTGTTTAAACACATTCATGATGTATTCCAGGTCTCATGGCAAACAGCAAATCCCTAATAAACTGCTTGTTGATGCATGGAAAGCCCAAGAGTAGATCTAAATTCATTCTGATTGGAACTCACAGTAAAGGCTCACACAGACACAGCTTTGGATTTGAAGATTTCTTTCTTCAAATTTCACTCTTCCCTCCCACTCCCTTTTTAAACGTGTATTTTTGAAACAAAGACAACTCTAAATGATCACTCCAAACTTGAATAACTGCTGATTTTTATGCAGTGTTAATTCTGTCTGTTTCCTTATCTAGAACAGTCATGGACCATATCTGGTCAAAACCATAAAAATGGAGATTGTGGATAAGGGTGAGTGTCTGTTTTATCCAGCATCCTCTGTCCAGCAATGACTGAGTAAATACCTGGATATGAGTAAGAACCTGGCAATTGGACCTCTCCCATCTGGTAATCTGTGCTTCTGTTTTCAACACAGATCAAATTTTCAGAGGAAAACCTATTGATAAATTAGTATTTCACAAATTTTCTGGGCATCCCTTGACTCTGTGTTAGAAATATGAATTTTACATATGAATTATAACACTTAAAAATTGATTTAGACATATCTTAATTTGTTTTCCACTAGCTTTCTATGAGTTTCATTTGGTGCGTCCTGGAGTTGTCTTGGAGGACACAGTGAACAGTCGAACACTGAGCATTGAGATGATTTACTCGGTGACACAGTGTATTCCTATATATTTTTTTGTTTGTTTCTTGGTAATTCCAAACACTTGACGGCTTTGTTGGCCAGCTGTTGAGATCAGTTTATTATGTAGTTCCGTTTTTTTCCTCATGAAAGCAGCAGCTTAGGTTCTTTCTGCACAGTAGCAGGTAGATCAGAGTCCATATGCTGCCTTTCTCCCTTCACTGTACAATGCTGTATCTATTACCTATCTAATAGATATGTAATCTATTAATTACTTTTTTTTTCTTTCTTGTCCAGCTGCTCAGTCTCAGTTTTCTAACATTCACTGGTTGTCCTTTGTCTTTACTCTCTTGAATAGCTTCTTAGAGTTTTCTGATATCCTGTATAACAGATTGTAAACTAATTTTTACTCTAGATGCAAAGACAAGGAAATCAGTTGAAGTAGAAAAAAACATAGCAGAGACGCTTCATTATTACTAAAAATATCCACAAAAAACATTAAGTTGCTTTTGCAAATGAAGTAATATGAAATTGCTGAGTTGGTAAATGTGAGATCCAATCTATCATTTCATTTGACTTTAGAAGATGGGTGAATTTGTAGACAATGAGGTATCTTGAATGACAGGGAAGTAAATGGATAAAATGAGCTAGTGGTGGAGAAGAACTCCAGCAAAGTGATGAGAAAGTAGCCTTTAACTCAAGACGTCCCAAACTGGAAGGTTTCCAGAACACCTGGAGATTAGTGATTGTGTCCTTTTATCTTCGCTCTGTTCTTGCTACCTTTCCATAAAAACCTGCTCTTGTCTGCTAATGAAGGCTCCTGAGTTGAAAAGATCTTTATTTTAATCCAGTCTGGCCATTGCTGTGTTCTTATGGCACAGGGTATATAACAGGTTTTCACCAATCAGGAATATTTTTGCCATACCTGTTTTTTAATATTAGTGCCTTCTCTTGAAAGTTGTGCGTGGAGTGGAAAGCAAGAATTGGTTGTTGTTGCTGCCCTGAGGAGTAAGTCTTTTAAAAACAGGTTCTTTCTGGCTTTATTTTCTGTATGGAGTCTGGATGTCGTTTGTTGGATCTTTGTGCTCAAAGAGCCTCAGTAGATCTTAATGTTAATTAAACTGTTTTTGCCGTGTCTATAGACAACACCAAAGTGTTTAAACTGCATTGCCTGCATATTTTACAGCAGCTGTTGTCTTTTTCTAAGCAATTTATAATCAAAAAGAGAAACTGTTTTTCTTCTCGCATCATGTCAGTTTGGAGTGGCTGAGTACTTGCTGAGATTTTTTGATGTGTCTTTATATAATGTAGTTAAATCACAGCTTGTGGCAGATGCTTGTCAAAAAACAACAGGTGTGTAATAATCCTTTTTTCATCGAAATGCACAAAACAAGCTACTGCTGGTTCTTGGAAGCAGGACCCCATCCAAGCTGTCAGAAAAAAAAAAAGGGATAAATTAGGTAAGTACAAGTTTCTCCTTACACAGGGAACTGCATGTTTCTTATTTTATTGCCAGTTAAGCTACAGAGACAACATGCCACTTATTTAGCCAATTAAGTGTTCTCTTTCAAATCTGGAAATGTGTTTCACTTGGCTTTGGAAAAGAGATCAAAAGTCTGAGAGTAGTAGCAGTTCAGGAGAGAAATGCCAAGGAGAGTTATGAAGCTAAATGACCATTACTGTACTTGTGAAAGCAGTCCAAACCTAAGGAGGGAGTGAAACTGGAGAGCATAAATTAGCTACAACTAACCACAAAGCCCCTGCCTGCAGTAGTAATCACTGCCTTCCAGGAAAAGTGGGAACTGTCTATTCAAAGAATATAAAATTAAATATCAATAGTTCAGTATAATAAAATAGATACAATAAACATTAAATTCATTAAACTGCATGCCAGATCATCATCTATAGTTATTTACCAGGTGAGGTTTTAGGCTGTTAAATTTATTTTGCAGCAGTGCTCTGAATTGCTTTGGTCATTAGAAAGGAGTATTATCTCCAGCCCAGTTGTGTTATCTCTTTGGCCATTTTCTCATAATTAGGACACGTCATCTTCTGGCAAGGCAGTGGAGCAGCTTTTGGCATAGTCTCTTCATGTTATGGCTGTGAATGTTGCTTTATATGGTACTATTTCTGGTCAAGTTGATTATCATAACACTTCTCAAGAAATGTGTTCTGTAAAGGACCGAATGACAATTAGATATTTTAAAATATAAACAAGCCAAGTTTGTTTATGTCAAGCTTCTTTATGGAGACTGGAGAGAGCTGAACTGAGTTGCATTTTTTCATTCCTTGACAAATGTTCTGTGTTTCCCCATTACTAAGAATTTCTGCTCTTTGAACTACAAAGTCCTGTGTAATAATTGAATTTAAAGCCATTATTCATGTAGACAGAACAGTGCAAAGACTCAAGATGCAGAACATAGAGATGATGTACAAAGTCTGTAAGTGGATAAATGTGCGAATTAGAAGCCCAAATCAGAAAAACACATTAGGCATAATAGCTCAGATTCTCACAGTGGATTGATTTCTGTGAGGTGTAGGAATTCATGAATTGTCCATCTGCCACTGGCATTTTTAGCCCTGACACAGGCTATTTTTGTGTACAAGTCAGGAGATCAGAATGATCTAAATGAAATAGACAACAAAATCAAAATCAAAGCAGAAAAATTCCACTAACCCAACCCCCTCCCCCTAAACCCTTAAGCTCCAACCAGAGTTCTTAGTGCTTTTCTTTTAAATTTTTTTAACCTGATTACAAGGCGATGTTTCTTTAGGGGTTTAAACTGAACATGGCAATAGATACAGCTGTTTATCTGCATCAGTGCCACAGAGAATGGAGTAGCATTCTTGATTGTCAGTTGTCATTCCACTGTGGAATTAAATGGGCTCACTGATTTATACTTGCGTGGTACATCTACCATTGGTGAAGTGCCACTGTGACATTGCTAGCTGGAGTCATCTTAGGCATTTGGGAACTGCCCATCATCCTCCCTACCCACCTGCCTGCATCCCAGTAACTGGGCTAATGATATCTGGCAAGGTGGGTATGTCTTTATTTGTGTCTAGCATTTACTCTTGCATATTTGGGACAGATAAAGGGTGCTGATAGCTCTGTGTTTTGGAGCACTGTGTCACTTGGGGTTATGCATTGCAGTTCCATGGTCTTATTGGGAGAAAAATGGACCGTTTATGTGGTCCCTTAAGTCTCTGTTCTGGGGCTGCTTTTATCTAAAAGTTTCATCGATACTCATGGGAAAAGAATCGATAATGTGTAATGAACTTTGCTCAGGATGCAGCACTAGGATGTATCATCAGTATGGGGAAGGACTGGGATATTGTGTAAGTAAACCAGGAAGTGGTAGATGTGAAGCTGAAGAGGTGAAAATTCAGGTGTCATAGTGTGGAGTCTAGTGTCACAGACTTAGCAAATAATAGAAATTTCTACTTTAAAAACTCATCTGTTAGAAGTGTGAGGCTAAGGCTTGAATCTATTTGCTTTATGCTTTGTGAGGTTTTTTTGGGGTAATTTGTTAGTAGAAGGATGATACTTTGGGAAAAAATAAAGAAATGATACTAGGAGTTGAGGAGAGATTAGAAAAATGTAGGAAAATATGACTAAAGATTCACTCAGGCTACAGCAGGCATTTCTCATCACTTCATTTGAAAAAGGGTAAGAACCTATGGGGAAGTACCACATTTTATTTTACTGTTCTCCAGGTGTTTGCTTTCAGCAGTTTTGAGAAATAGGATGGGGCTAAGAGATGTTGGTTTGAGACAGTCCTTTTTTTCTCATGTGAGATTTAGTTTTTGTAAGGTAGAACTGGCAACTGAGTTTGTGGATTTAGGGTTTTCCTTCTTGTTTCTAGCTACCTGAGTTCTTTTTTGAACACTGAGACCACAGTGATTTTTGAGGATTCACAATCTCTTCTTGAAACAAGCAGGCTGACATGCTTGGCAAGACCTGGAAAACTAAGAAAACATAAATAAAGTTTTGAATTGGAGCATAAGCCATAAGGCAGCAGTGGGAGATGATTTAGACATACCTGGCCCTATATGGAAGTGAGATTTCAAGAAATCAAAACATCCCCTTTCAGCACTACTTTGAAATCTAATTGATAAACATCTTGTGTCTTTCAGGAGTGGCCTTTATTCACTTTAACCTTACCTTTCTTTTAAGTATATAAAGATTGAAATGAAGGTAATCCTTCAGGGTGCAATGTACCTGTATTTGTACAGGCCTACATAATGTGGTTGATATAAATAATGAAACCAACACCTTTCCCAAATATAGCCCTCTGATTACACAAAGACTTCTGAACCAAGTGAGATACCTCATATGAGTTAAATTAACATGCTTGTGAGTGATGCAAGAAAGCAGGGGAGACAAGAAGTAAAGGAGAGACAGAACTTTAAGACAAGGGAGGAAAAAAAAGAAAAAGGACAGGGCATTGTTCGTGCAACTGATTGCAGAGGAAAGATCTTGGCAGCCATAAAGTTCAGTTGTCTGGGAACTCTTGTGCATGGAAGCTGAGGCAGCACAGAGTGAATACATCCAAGGGAGGGAGAGCATAGCAGTATTCCTGTGGGGCTTGCATCAAGGGGTGTTTTGCCATGGTGTAACTCAGCTTTACAGCTGGGGAATCTGGCACCTGCTGTTTGTGGCAGAAAAAGTTGTTCTGGGCAAAAAGTATGTTTACAAAGGGTTTGTTTCAGGGTGTCCTATCTGCCTTACCATCTGAGGCATTTCTGTTCTTTAGTATTAAGTGTTTCTCTACTGATCACTGCAGGCATACAGCAGGAGAAAATGAAGTGGATCCTGAAAACAGGGTTTGCATGAACACTGTACTCTGGACCCGATCCAATATTACCCTTTTGTCATCAGACTTTTGCCCAAGCTCTTTCCTTCAGGGGAACCAAAGGAAGGTTACTGGGTGGTTTAGCTCAGAAAAGCAGGGGAGTGCATCTCATTGCGCTGGTATGAGAAATGTGTGGTGCCCACAACAGCAAGTGCTTTGGCATTTGATGCCGTGAAAGGAAGGCGACAAGCATGAGGTGTAAGCAGGGCTTAGGGTGTTTTTATAACATCTTTCTTTGTCCCATTCTGAGATCAGCCTGCTGATGCAAATGCATTTCATGCCTGTCCACTGTAAACAGTGAACCCTGTGGAGCAGTGATTATATCACGTCTTCTTGGTCAGTCTTCATTTTAAAAGAATTTCTGAGCAGACCAGTGAGGGTTGCTGCATCATTTAGGCAGGGTGCAGTAAGGAACATGAGTCCATCATAATTGTTTTTACCAATATGTAACAGGAAAAGAATTTATCTGAAAATTTTCTATTTGCTTTGGTCCTGCTGTAGTTGCTAGTGTATTTTTTATCTGTTAGAGTATATGCTGTCTGAAGCAAGTTAACATCTCTGCTTTCACGTAACCTTGTCTTAAGACCCCTTTTGTCCCCTCATGGGTGACACACTGATGCTGTGTTGCTTTGTGAGTGCAATTCTTTAGTGTAATAGCAGCTTTTAGGTGTGACTTCCCACTCTGCTCTGTGTGGTGTGGCTCAGACCTCTTCTGTTCGTCCCGGGCTCTGGCTTTTGTTGGTCCCTTTGA
>VZTR01007005.1:80499-96012 GCA_013400775.1 Chaetops frenatus | reverse complement strand
TTGCATGACCCCTCCAATCCAAAAACAAGGATGGCATTGGGTTTGGAGGTGCGCTGGGCACCCGCTTCCCCCACAGTGGCTTCCTTTTATTCTCTTCAGCAAAGTGCTGTGACAGCTTTGGGCAGGATCAGAAATTCTTGATTGCAGAAGGCTGGTTGAGAGCAGAGGTCTCATTCACTGCAGGAGTGTGGGGATGACGGGGCTACAAGTTAGTCTAAATACAGGCTCTGACTTTTGCAATTAGGTAGGCTTCAATTACTGCTTTCCATCTTTTGTTAGTGTCTCCCGGGGCTGTATCCTTGCTTTTCAGCAAGAGTGGGGAAACCTGGGAGGGACTGTAGGTGCTGCCCAGAGTGCCCTGGAGCTCACTAACCCTTTGTCCAAAAGGCTTAATAGTTCTACAGTTTCTGAGACTATCGTGTATCTTTTTGGTATTGATTTCATGAAGGACTCAAATTCATTGCTTTCTGTTGCTGAAGTAAGATAATGTGTCTTACATTGGTTTGTTACATGATCGCAGTGCACTGGAGTTGCAGAGAGAGAAGCCTGGGCATTCTGTACTTGAATGCTGAATTCTGCAATGTAAGAGCCAGATTGACTCTTTAGAGAATTATTTTCTGAGCAGTTTGCCAGGGCTGGAAAGGCTTTTTGGGGTCATCTTTCACTTTAAGAAGTTAGCGAGCAAGTATGTGAGGCAGCAAACTATTTACTTTCTGGCTTGGATTCTTTTCTGCATAGACTTGCACTGGTTTTAGTCAGACAGCAGACATGGTGCTTACTCTGTAGTCTCTGCTTTTTTTTTTTTTTTAATCTCTGGAAGGCTAATTTGTGCTCTGGCAACTGTATTAAAAACAGAGAGGTGAACTTGATGTGAACAACAAGAAGTTCGAATTATTTGACTCTGCATAGGTGCTGGATAACACAACAGAAAATACACTGTAGTGCTTCCAAATCTCTCTTGTATAGAGGCTGAGGCAGGGACCAGCTCTGGTTTTCTGTTTTACTCTAATACTGAAGAATGGAATATGCTGCCTGTCTTCTGCAGCAGTGTAAACTTAATGGCTGACTAGTGACACAACTCTGTGCATTGTATTATGGGTTACCAGAGCAAAGGTTACCCAGAGGGGCACTTTGGTTCTCTGGGTACTGTTGTAAATAAGAAAGTAGTTCCAGGTTATAAAATGTGTTGGTTTTTACTCATCAATTGTGCCAGATTTTTAAAATTTGGGAAATGGGTAGAACTGCCTCCCAATAGAGATGAGAAGAGCTGTGGGGTCAGGGTTGGGGTTTGAGAGGTGATGGATAGAGCTGGGCAGCAGGGTGAGTCGCTGTGGCGGGTGTCCATGAGGGACCCATGGGTACTGCTGGAGACCCTGTTGGGTTTTCTTGCTGTCTCTGTGGTCAGTCTCTGACAGGCTCCTTCCATGAACTGGCCAGCTGGCTTCTGTGCCCAGCCAGCCGAGTGGCTGCATGCCCAGCCTAGTTGTGAAATACAAATTAAAGGCAGTATTTAAATGCAGAGGATTTGGTTTGGCAGAGTATCTCATGGGGCTTTTGGAGTATGAAAAGAGCAGAGATTTTTGTTATAAGCAAAACATTTTTTGAGCCATAAAAAATGATAAGATTATTTGCAAAAGTCGGTCACAGCTAAGGGCCAAGCTCTGCTCTTGTTGCATAGCCAAGAGAAGGGTAAACACTAGTGTGATGTTGAATGTTTTTGTATGCTCAAAGAATTTTAGATCTTTGAGTATATTGATGCAGATTTCCGTGCATATAATGAAGCAAGAATGTACTGCTTTTAAATAATGTTGCCATTTTTGCTGGATTATTAGACAACATGACTATCATACAAGAGTGGGAACTGTAATTGGTTTTACTGAAGAGTATAATGTCAGCATCAGTGCAGCTCAGGTTACTTGTCTGATTTTGTGGAGAACTGTGTGTAGAAGCACTGTTGCTATCTAGTGGGCTTTATTAAATGTAGTTCAGTACCATTTGAAAATGGAGGTGTTGCTTAGTAGAAGATTTGAAGTGAACTACTTGTGTCTGTAACTACTAGTGGTAGAAGTAAGGGTACAGGAAAGTTTTCAAATCTGTGAGAGAAATGCTGGAATCCCATCTGGTGAACTCTGTAAGGAACTAGAAGAGACAGGCATGGGAGGCGAAGGATGGAAAGGAGCAGACAGTGGGGTGCTTGGGAATAGCATCTTTGTCTGTGGGCAGTAGTGAGGGGTGAAGGTTGGAAGTGAGGTGAAGAGGGGCGAAGTGGAGGGAATGCCTGCAAGAGCCAGAGGTCTGCTTGCTGCAGTTCAGACTGTTTTGTATTGCTGTGTCTCATGAGGTGTAAGCAGCTGTGGAAATTGGATGTCTGACATGAGAATGCAAGACCAGCACACTCCTAATTTCTGTACTTTTGTTATCAGAACAGCTTGCATGCATCCACACTCGTTGGGTTTATTTTTTTATTGTTTGTTTGTTTGCTTGGGGGGGTTGTGGTTTTTTTTTGTTTGGTTGGTTTGTTTGTTTGTTTTTATTAATCTAATACATTTTAATTTTAAAGTAGAAAACAATCTCACTACATACAGAAAACTACAGCAGGCTGCAGATGATACTGAAATAACAAGCTCATAAGAAAGAGAGAAGGCAGTTGGGAAGAATCCCCTGGGAATACAATCAAAATTAATTTTCAGGCACTTGTATTTTTTTGTGTTTTTCCTGCTTGCATGGTAATGCTTTCAGGCTTACTGGGAAAAATAGAAAGTTCATGTCCTTAGGACAAGACTGACTTGAGCCTGGTTTAAAACTCATAGGATATTCTTTGCTGCCACACTTCCCTTCCTTCCCCTTTATACTCCCTCTTAAAAACACCTTGTGTGTGTCACTGCTGAAACATTCATCAGAGAGTCATAATTGAAGGGCTGATAATGGGGACAGGTTTAGACAGTTCAGATCATTGATTTTCAGGAGCTGTGTGTGCCTTTCAAACAAAGTTAAGTGCTGCATTGGATTTGCCAAAACAGAGAGATTGGAGAGAAGCAAAGCAGTGGCAGTTGCTGTGCCACGGAGAAAGGTGTATTTTCCCTTGTTTCTGAGAAAACCTAAGTGAGTCTGCTCAGGTGAGCAAATCAACACTGACAGATGAAAGAATAACAGGGTGACAGTAAGTATATCTTGAGTACCCTAAGCTCTAACTGTCCAGATAAGAAGACCATGGAGAAAAATACGACATACTCTGTGGTAGGAAGGTAGCAATGTGTAATTTTTAAGTGTATACCTTCTCTTGTAATTTGGTATGGCATCTCTGAAGAAGGAAAGCAAGTCTAGTCTGGTACCTGGTTTCTAGCAAAGCTCTTCTATGCTGGGAAAAGCCTGGATGTTGGTGAAAATAGAGTAAATGGTGAGCATTTACTCAGCAGAGGTGGCTTTGCCATCAGAAGAGATGTAAAAACAGCACTTGAAACAAGAGATGGCAGTGCCAGGAGAGATTCCCAGATCTGTTGTGCATCTCCCAGGATTCTGTTAACCCTTTTGACTGCAGACATATGGTCAGAGCAGTTTTGAGCTATCCTGAGGTGAAACCAAGACTCTTGGAGTTTCTGCTGTGCAGACTACAGCCTTGTTTCCAGAAGCATAATTTCTCTGTTATGTGAATTTTTGTTTGAACATACAAAAATTTGTGCTGACTCCTGGAGCTCAAACTACAAATGGCAGTGGTGGTTGTGTGTCTTATCACCTGTCTTCCTGAGAAAGATGTGTTCCTGCAGTGTTTGTACTGTCTACAGATGGGACCAGGAACATTTTCGTGTTGTCTTTCAAATCTCTGTACGAAGGTTCAGTGACAGAAAGGACAAAATTGATAGCTCTAGAGAGTTTTGGTAGAAATATACCTGCTTGATAATGGCTCCTCCTTTATAATTGTAACTGCAGCTCTCTCAATGACCAGGTTTTGAATCAGAGGAATGAGCAGAGGACTGATTAAAAAAAAAAAAAAAATCATTCTTTGTAGAAATGTGTCAAGATGAATGCCTCAGAAAACCTAAATGTATCATAAACCTACCATATGTTTTCTGGTCAAACTTGCGATCCAATTAGGAAATGTGATTAGAAAATGTAAAAAATGTTATCTCATTAGATAAGATCTGTTGGCCTTGGCCATACTTCCTGCTGTTAATTCTTTACCAGTCTGGTTAATATCAGCTGTCCTTCCTTCTTTCCCTTCCTGCTCACCCTGAATCATGTCAAGCTGACATGACTGAGATGTTCTGTGATGTGCTGTACACACTATGCAAGCACTGGCTCTTCTGAGTTCTTGCAAGAATTTCTCTTGTTCCAAAATTCATTGAACACCAGCTTATGTTCCCAAGCGTTCTTGATCTTTCCTTTTACAACTCCTTGATACAAGTTATCAAAATTTTCTGGCCCTAAGAGTGTGAGGATTTAGGGACCAAGCTTTGCTCTTTAACGCTTTCTTTAGTTATTTTCAAAGTAGGAATAGTATGACTACATTTCAGGACTGTCTTCCCATCTACAAAACAAGAACATTTTGGTTAACAATTCTGGTTTGTTTTGTTTTGTTTTGTTTTGTTCTATGTGTCAACACTTCAGTCATTTCAATTTAATAACAGAGATTATATTTTTAGTTTCATTCCCAACAGGTATTTTATATTTGTGTTTCACTGCCTGTGTAATCAGTGTCTGAGGAGTAGAAAGGATGTAGACAAGATAGATGTCTACAACAGTTGAGATTTATAATTCTTCCTCTCTGCTGACCTGGGCATCTGTTCATTTTGCCTGGGGACACTTCTGGGGAAATTTGTAAATACCAGTCCTTGTTTCTGAGCCTGACTTGTTCATTATGTCAATGGATGTGAGTAGGTACCATTTGTTAAGGTGAGTTTTTGGGGACTGTATCAGTTAAAATAACACAACGGCATGTGGACAGCTTTTCAGGCAGAGAAGTCATTGTGTTTAAACTCAGTTTGAACTTGAAAAAAGCTCTAGTGGACAAATGCAGAACAATAGCTTAGATTTACCAGGTTTTGATTGAAATTTGAGCAGCACTGAAAGAAATAGACTCTTTTTAAAATAGTACTTTCACAAGTGTAGTTCAGAGCAAATGAAGTTATTCAAATTGTGCCATCTCATAAGCTTGCTCCTTGAAGATACCTAATGTAAAAGCTGAAGAAATGAAGATATGCACATCTCTCTCCTTGAAGGTTTTATTACATCAATTTCTTCTTTTCAAAGATTTTTTATTTTATTACTGTGTGACTGTATAATGTTTTAGGATGGCTTTGTTTGTTTTGGCTTTTCACTTCTGGTTTTGAAAACTAGTGCGAGATAAAAATAAGGAATAGATGAACTATATAAATACCAAACATTACCAAAAATTCTGTTTTTCATGAAAGGCAGAAATGCTTTAGTAATAGCATTATGGCTTATGCATCAAATTCTCCCCTGTTGATGATAGCTTATGTTCACTCTCTTGGGTCTTTTATAAGTTTTGCTTCATTGTGCAGGCTTGTAAATCTCAATTATACTAATGGGTGTCATGCTTTCACATTATAGGAAAGAAGTGCCAAATACAGCCCACAGTGGGATGCCCTCATCCAGCAACTAACTCTTACACTATGGAGCCTTTCTCTTAGCTATCAAAAACATTTAACACTGGGGAAAAGAACATTAATACAGCTTGTATTTGAGCCCAGGGACAATGATCTGGAAAGCTGTTTGCCTCTATGTGTGTCAGGCTGTTGCATACTGAAATGAGAGGTAAAACAGTTGTCATAGGAAAGGAGGTAAATGGCATTTGCAGGGTTGATGGTCAGTTAATTATTGCTGAAAAATACATAGCAACTTGCTCTTGCTCTGTTTAGAGATGGTATTTGATATGCCACCCTCATTTGCTGAAATGTCTTGTAAAATAATTCTTTGCTTTGAATTAGAAGGCCAAACATTTGTGCTCCCGTGTTTCTGAGAAACCAGTTCTCAGGAGGACATGAAACATAGGTTGACACCATGATACGGCATTTTAATGAGACCTGATGTCCTGTCTCTGTTTTGAAAGAAGTTGAGTCACAGATGTTAACTGTGCTTTCCTGAGGACTGCTGAGTAGGATGGGTAACTCTCTGATTGTTATTGTATTGCTGGTTTGGTTGCAGCATTTTGAAGAGAGGCTGAGCAAAAACCACGTGCATTTGGAGAGATGGATCAACCAGTTTTAAGGGGTTTTGATGCTTTAAACCAGTGCTCTTAGAACAGGATTCATAAGGGTTTATTTCAGGCACTATTATGGGTTTATTTTAGATGCTTACCAGAGGATCTTGAGGTTTGCATGGGATGAGGGTCCAGCCTGCTAAGGGTCAGAGGCATCCTTATGAAGGCCTCTAGAAGTGTCCTTCAGCAGCTGAGCTCTGAACTGGGGTTATTGGTGCTTCACAGCTTTGAAAAGGCCTTACCCAGCACAGGCCACGTTTATCTTTCATTAATAACTTCCATAGGTACTTCAAGCACATAAAGTTATGTGGACGGAATCTGTGATGTTTTCTCTGACTTAAGCAGGGGTTAAGCACATTCAGAAAGGAATGAAGTTACTACAGCCAGGATTTTTGCATTAGCTAATGTGGTCTTACTCCAGGTTTTTGTCATACCTAGAGGCTCCTAAAAGTGTACTCTGAATCCTCACCCTTTGACTGATTCAGTGAGATATTTTGTCTAGTCAACGCTCCATAATTTAACATAATCTCTCAAATAAATGGTGTATTTTTGTCTGTTTCTGTCTGTTTTCCTTTACTTTCCTCATTCCAGCCAAAACAAATTATCTTTGACAAATGTTTGACCTCACTGAGTACGCTTGAGACCATAGCAGAGCTGATGGGGTTTTCATCTCTGGGGTGCCATAAACAGATTGACACTGGAGAGATTAATGTCCTCGTTCTTAACATTCCCTGAAAGTCTGTGCTGCAGGTGATGCACAAGTTAGGATTTCTTAGAATTTAAAAACATGTGCAAGCAAGACAGTAGCAAAACTTAGTATGGTGGAGTAATGATTTCATATTATAAACTTGTGTAACTCAGAGGGAAAACCATCTGGTTAAAGATACGTGCATTTTTCTCATTTCAAGTATAGCCCTGGGGTTGTTTTTTCTCATTTTGTTTCTGACTGCTTTTGATTTGGTCGAGGAACTAGTTAATGATGTGTGGCAATCAAAATCATCAATAGCTAACAACAAACATAAGTGTTAATTTTGGAATACTCTTGTCTCTCACTCTCCTCTGCTATCCAGTAAAATGCTAAATGAACCTGTTATTGCATAAATTGAATTATTAGAAGCAGACACTGTGTTTTTTCGTTGGATTTTTTTTGAGGGGAGGGAGGTTTAATCTTTCCAGCAATGTCTCCTACAGGTGTTGAATTATGTACAGTGTGGAGATATCCACAGATGTAAGAAATGGATATCAAATAAATAGAAGTGTGACTTCCTGCTCTGTTTATAAATGCTTTTATATTTTAAAAACTGCTTTTTATGGTATGATTTTTTTTTAATAGAGAGTGAACTGTCTGTAAATGTGTAGTAGAAAACACTGGGTTTCATAATTGAGGGCCAGTTGTTGCTCTTGATATAGCAGATGTAAGCCTGCTATGTTCAATGGTTATTACATCTCAGGTAGCTGTAATGAGGGGAACAGACTCTGTAATGAGTGAAGAGCTGGACAGGGGTGAGAGGCAGTAGGGCTCCTTAGCTGCTACTCAGATGGACAAGAGGGCTTAGTGGCCTTCTTTGAAGTGTGGGGTGACTGAGGGAAGAGTGTCACAGAGATTGTGCAGCAGCTCAGCTCACCTGCACTTTGTAGTGTGAAGCTGAAGGTGCACGAGCAAGGATTGGACAACCTCAGGTGCAGGAAGGCCCAGCTCCAGCAAACTCCACTTCCTGACAGCAGCCCAGGCACAACTGTCCTGTCCTGCACAAGGTGAATTCAACACCAGCTGTTGTGTTTTACCCCACTGCTGCCTTATGCTGTGCTGTAAATAAACACAGGCCTAGTTATAAGTCTTAAATGAGGGGCAATTTATTGAAATCTAGAAATATATTAAATAACCATGTATCTAGGTTTATTCTTGTTATCAACAGCTGCTAAGTTACGATCTGGTGACAGTGGTTGCTCGAGTCCTATCATGTAGTTGAACTTTAAAGATTGTGTGGAACTTCAGTTCTGACTTGAATAAACATTTCTGCTGAAAAACTTAATAAAGTCCAGAGTTTTCCCTCTGTGTTTTTGCCTGCTTTGTAGCTCTGGTGTGTGAAAGTAATAAATGAAATTGAAATGGTTTTTTCAGTGTGGCTCTGGGCTATGAGACTTTTCACACCTGGTGGTATATAGCAATGTCTTTGAAATAAAACTCATCTTTTTAGAGAAAGTGCAGGGATGTGCGTGAAAGATGGGCTTCCTTCATATCCTCTTCAAAGAAGCCCTTCTTTATTATTTTTCTTGTGGTCAAAGAAGAAGTAAAAATTAATCCAGAGAAACTCTAATCTCCCAAGCATTTTTATAGACTGCATCTCATAGTTGTTGGTTTGGGTTTTTTCCCCTGGTCATAGTCCCCTTATTGTACATGTTGAACTTAGGAAAACTGGTGAATGCTCTTTAGCTTGCATGGAGAAGGTATGCATGAGAAGAGTGGATCTTCCAGCTGAAGCATGCTTGAAATTCATTACAGTCTTCTTTTTTTTCCTTTTTTTTTTTTTTTTTTTAAAGCCTGTCAGATCTGAGTTTTCAAATACATTCTCCTTGTAGCATTGCAGGAGCACAGACTGTCACTACAGTTATCAGTCATTGCATTTCCCTTCCTTTGGTGTGGCAGCTCCAATCTCAGTCACTCCTTTCTCCTGTGAAAGTATTATCTGAAAAATAGGTATGTTTGGTGATGCATGGTCACCCTGTGTTTGATACACCCTTATCCTGTATAATACCTGTATGATTCTGTTGTATGATGAACTTGAGACAAGTGACTAATAAAGAATTTTGGACAGCAGTCACTTCTTTGCATTGATAATGCCTCATTAGTGACAGACTGAGGTAAGGAATTTTATTTCAAAAGTGTTTGTAATGAATATTAGTAGTTTGGTAGGTTCAAGACATTACCTACTTTTCAAAGTGGTTTTTCCCGAAAAACAATTGCTTTCTGACAAAAGTTACTACAATATTTGTTTTTATTCAGTCCTGCTGAAGGGAAAAGAGGGAGACTAGATATATGAAGATAAGATTCTGAATCCTATTCAATTATTATGACAGCTGTGTAAAATCCTGCCACAGTCCCACAAAAGGATTCAGACTTCATGTATCTGTCTTACAGATCCACACACCAACACCTCACCCGCAGCTTAGCTGCAGTCATAGATTCTGGTGAAGGCAAGGCAAGGTTAATTGTAGTTATGGCGGTGGTTTTGGGAAATAACGTTTATCTTTTGTGTTAGTTACAACCTACTTGGGAGAATATTGTGCTCAGTAAGTAGGTGAGCCATGTCAGGGCTCAGCTCAAGAGGTTTTCATTTCTCCCTGGCACATCCAGAAAATGCAGGACTTAATTTAGACTTGGATCTCTACTGTCTGTAATTAAATGCTTAAATCTGTGGTGTATCTGCCTAAAAAGGTGACTGAATTGGTTCCATCTGAAGTATTCAAAGCCACTGAGCTGAGAGAAGGATTTCATTGTATAGCCCTTCCCTGACATAGACCACATGGATCTTAATGTTGTTTGCTTTTTTCATTTGCTTTTCAAAGGAAGGTTTCCAAGCTTTCAGAATGCAAACATCCCAGAGATAGAGAACTTTATTTTTGAGCCTTCAAATGCAGTTTTTATCTGAAAGTCCAACATCAGCAGCTGTACAGATGTAATCAGATAAGGAAATGAGACTGTTTTTCTGGTTCTAACTGTAGATTCCTTTGGACTATGTGGTGCCCAACCCTTAAATACGCAGTTATTGGGGAACCAGAGCAGGGGAATGATCAGGAAGGCTTTGCTCTTTCTACATATACATAGTTCAGTTCCTGCTCTTTTTGGGGGAAGGTACCCCCATTCTCTCTATGGAAATGAAGAGGGAGGCATAGCCATTTAAAAAACCCAGCCCCAGCCCCTGCAAAGAAAATCAAACCAAAATCTAAAATAAAACATCCTTGACCAAAAGTAGCGGGTGCTGTGCATGCTGAGGAGAAGCAATGTGAGACAGTAGAGTAATAAAACCAAAATGGATGATGTGCAGCTTCTTTTTTTTTTAATGCTTAATGCCTAGTGTGTTGGAGCTGAGAAAGATTTTTGACATTCATAAATGGCAGAGATAGGTTGAAATGCCATTTGAAAACAAACACCATGTAATCTTAGAAGGTGTTGCTTTTATCGAAAAACTGTCCAGGCTGTACTGGAGACTTAATGTCTTTTAATACCATGCTGATGAGTCTGGTATATAATAGATTTATGTATTTGCCTGTTCTGCTATAGACAAGAGTGCCTTTGTACTATCCAGTTTTGAGTCAATGGATCAGTGGAGACTTTAACTTAAAGTGCTATTTTTCTGTCACTTGATCACTGGCGTTGGTGTTGTACACAGTAATTTATGTGTATGATTGAAAGAAACCTTGTTTTTGTTTTTTTCTCCTATCTGAAGCTTTTAAGCAAACTAGCATACATGTGAGCTTTATGTTTTGCTTAAATTTCAAATGTGTAATGTTTGAACTGTGGTTTGTATTGCTATCCAAATTATATCTAAGCACTGCTTCCAAAAAAACCCTGAAGTACATGCGTAGTAAAAAGATGGGCTTGCCTTTTTTTGTGAGTTCTTTAGTTAACTTCAATAAATTCTCTCTTTACAGCAACCAGTCATTACACTTTGGCCGTATATTTTTGAATTAGTGAGCATGCTTTGTGAAGTCATGAAAACTGGATAGTCCCTAGTGTGTCTCGAGTAAGCTGCCTGCTTGAGCATGAAAAATTAAATATAGGAGTTCAAACTGAGTTTAGGTCCTAAATGGATGAACCCAACCTACCGCTTCAGGTTCAGCAATATCAGAATTATTGTTTTCATACCCATGCACGCAACATGCTGTGAAATTACTTAATGAAATGCTAGTGAAAATGTGGTGGGGGAGTTTTTTTGTTGGATTTGTTCTTTTTTTTGTCAAAGTGATGCCAATTGATTCACATGGCCTAGAAAGATAATATAGCATATTTACTTGAATTGAGATATTACCCTTACCTTAAATTTCACCCATTACACATGATTTAACAGTGTTTAACATTAGGAAGCTGAACTTCCATGTGCTGCTGATGCAGAAGGGACACCAAGGACACCTTAAGTACCTGGAGCCCCATAAGTGTGGGAAATTGTTTGGCATATCCGGATGATTCTTGTAAGTTTGCTGTGCTGCAGAGAGTGGTGTTGGTTCCTTTCAGATATTCCTTGACAGTTTGATGTGAGGGAGATCCATCCTAATCCCACAGGTGGGGGTTAGTTTCATCTTCACTGCTCCACTTGGACATCATGTTTACTGGCACAGATCGTATTCAAATTCTTTCACTCTTTCTTTTTGTTATTTCTGTGTAGATACTCAGATTACAATCCCAAATACGTTGTCTGTACAACAGGAGAGACCAAAGATGTGTCATTTCCCTGGCAATGGGGAGTTTGTGGATGTGTGGTAGCAGGTTATAGTGACCTGGTGGATGATTGTGCTAATTACTGAAATTTATCCTTTCCTTTCCCCTGGTTAAGATTGTTAAGAAATCTCTACTGATGAAAAACATAACAATTTATTCTTTAGAAAGACCATTAAAAATGAGTAATGTCTCTTATTTTCAATGACCTTTGCAAATTCATTGTTGCTTCATTGTAGGTGCAAGGTGGCACTTCTGTGCACTAATTCCTGCTGCTTCCACAGTGTTTAGATGAGTGAACCAGATGTTCAGATTTTATCCTTCTGAGTTTGTGTGTTTCTTTGCCAAAGGCAGATTTTCATCGAAGGCAGTTTCTCTGGGCTTTTTCCACAATAATACGCAGCTAAAGATTTGATTAGGCTGTTTCTGAAGAATATTAACAGAAGTGTTTTTTCCAGTCCTTTAGCTGGGATGCATTTGCATCTGACTCATCCCAAATTGTCAGCAGTTAGGGAGAACTGGTTTGAGTTTAGAATTGCATCTGAGACCTGAAGGTACTTGGATATTCTCTTTCTGTCACTAAGCACACCTTTCCATCATTGCTGTTTATTCTTTAAAATTCTTCTTCAGTGAAGTTGAGCAGAGCTGTCCTTCTCGCAGATGGTAAATTTGTACAGAAGTGTCCCTCACAGGCGGTTACTGGAGTTACTGGGAGAGGAGAAAGGTTTCTAGGACAAAGGTGTAGATGCTGTGTCTGGTTGGGTGGTACAGTCTGAGCGCTGGAAAAAGTGCACAAAGAAAGAATATGGGAAATGACATGAAAGATACAACAGTGTATGATTCAGCTTTCTCCTGCTGGAAACTCTTAAGACTCCCCTGGTTCTCATTGTTTTGAAGTAAACTGAGTTAAAGAACTGTAGATTAATCTGGTGAGAAGAACTACTTCATTTTCTTTAGGAGAAATTTTATTGAAAGCTGTTAAGTGCCCTAGAAAAACTCTCCTCGGTTCCAGGAATAGGATGCTGATTGCACGCAAAATAAATTAAGAGAAAAACAGATCCAAAATGGCAGCAAAAAAGGATTATTTTATCCGGAAGTTTGTTTGAGATGGTGAATGCCTGGTTATGTCTGGATGTTCATTCANTTTCTGGTTTTGTTTTTATTTTTTCTAATAACCACTCCATGCCATGTGGTAATTTCCATTCTGCTGTATGCCCTTTATTATTGATGGAAGGTGCTTTGGAGCAGGAAGCATAGTGTATTTCTCAAATATATCACTCCTGCAAAAGATGGCAGTGTGTGGGAAGAATGCACAGCAAATAAAAAAAAATAGTTGTATTGAAGAAATCCACATTAGTAGCTTTAAGGCTGAGAAATGCCTGCTGCAGTGTTTCTGTTAACACGTAGTAGTGAATCAAGAGTATGAGATCTTTCAAACACTTGGTCATAAATGCTTTCTGTATTGGTTTCTTTTGAATGTTCCTAATGACACCTAATTGTTGCTAATTCAACAGTTTCTCATTGCTTGCTGTGTTTTGTTTGATGAGAACCTGGTTTGTTTTGTTTTTGTTTGAGAACAGACTTACGTAGTTCTTTCGACTTTTTCTGTGCTCATCAATGTGATACACAAAAATTCATGAATTTTTCACAACACTAAATTGGCTAACGTGGTAGTATTACCCTGGTTTATAAATACTAACTGAATACAGGGAGATGAAAATCAGATGTGCTCACTGCTTTAAAACATATTACAAAGTATCTGAGAGTTTATTTATTCTTTCTCTGACAACATAAAATCACAAGTTTTTGGCTGTTTAGTTCCTGCCAGCTTCCACTGCAGTCAGGGTATAAAAACAACCAAAAAACTAATTTGTTACTAGGGCTTGCCTGTGAGGTTTTATATTAGTCACATGCCCATGAATTTTATGTTGATGTTTAAAGAAATGTTAGTTAAATACTTGTACAAGACTTGAGAAACTGTTGATTGTATGGGGAAAAATGGAGTTACTGCCGAAAACTGAAGTGGAATGTGCCCCTGCTTTTTCTGTGCCTTTTATAACTTGGCTGATGAGGTGGATTTTATTCAGAAATAGCCTATAAGCACAGTGCAGTGGTCTAAAATCTGCAGCTCAGTGCCATATTAGGTATAGCTGCAATAAGCTGCAATTTTTTTGGAGTGATTACACATGGGGACTGGAATTTGGAACACGAGCAGGATTATTAGCCCAAAAATGCCATTCTGGTGGTTATTTAGCACTTAATTGTTTGGACAACCTACACTTCATATTAATGGAGTTTCTAACACTCTCCCAGTATCTTTCATCACCAGCCCATGAAGTTGTTGCACTGGTGAAGCAAAGCTGACATAATTTGGACTAAAAAATAATGCTGTTCTCAGGTGAAAACTTTTAATTTTGACTAGTGGAATTAGTGAAATTAAGGGGAAGAATTTAAGAAGTATCCTGATAAGTCTGTTGCATGCAACTGGCCATGAAGACTTTGTCACTAAGCCTGTGTACAATTTTACCCATATTGCTGTTTTAAAACAAGTTAGAATTCCTGAACAACCAGGAAAGGTCCCATTTGTATAATCAGCACCTCTGCTCCAGGAGCAGCCAGAAATTCAAGGCAGACATGGGCTGTATGGGATGCTGCATTAATCCCAGTTTAGCTGCTGTTTGCTGACTCCAGTTTGCAGTTACTGGAAAGGCTGATACAGAGCCTTAGCAAGGAGCAAGGGAAGAGAGTTTGAAAGGGATAAACAAACATTAGGTTCTGGCTGCTGTTGCAACTGTTCAGGAAAGGATTCTGCAGGGCAATTAGGACCTGCAAGGAAGGCTTTGAGGAAATGGTGCTCAGCTCCAAAGTATTTTTGTAGCACTGCAGAAGCCAGTACCTGAGAGAAGAATGATTTTTATCTGCCACACTACACAGTACATAACAGCTTTATTGGCAATACACTTTGGAGGAAGAATGTGTTTGTTTTCCACTCACATGAAACTAAGGATTGCGTCCCCTTTTTAATGGAATTGTCCTGCACCCAGCTGGCAAGACCACAGTCTTTAAGCCTGGCTCCAAACACAGGCTATCCTTACACTGGAAAGCACTGGCAGGTGTCTGTGACTGCAGTCCCCTTCATTCATCCATGCATGCACCTTGAAGAAGGTCAGTTTTCATAATGGTATTGTATTCTTCTTGGCATCTGAGATAACAGGGTTGGAAAACACAAGCAGACAAATCTCAGATTTCATGTTTCAGTCTTCCAGCAATCTCAGGAAAACGAAAGGTTTGTACAGACTCTGGCTGTGCTTTCACAGTCTTTCACATTTCTAATGTTAAGAATCTAGCTTTAAGAAACAGAATGGTCTGAAGTGGTAGTGTTTCCTGACTTTATCTGTTTTTTTTTTTTCCCATACCTTATGCTTTGAGAATTGACATAGTATGTCTAGCACTGTGCGCTCTAAACTGTACCAAGAGGGCACGCACAATAAGCGTCATCTATATGAATTAGTAAAAATAGTACAGATTAAATGACTTTGTTTCTGGGTTAACATCTTTTAGTGTTTATGCAGTGACATTTTTACAAACTGCTTTGTTATGTTTTTATTTCATTATAGCTGCAATTTGCTAATGAAAATGAGCATGGTAATTGAGCTGTACTGGAATGGGATGGAAGAACTAAATGTCTTTTGACATTTAATGTGAGGTGTAGGAATAAACACAGTACAGAGAGGTTGTATTCTTTGACTAATGTCATTCACAGCAGCAAAAATTTACACAGAAGCATAAGAACCACACAGTGGGTCAACTCTCTGGTCCAGTGTTTTATTCACTGGTATTGCCACTGTAACTTCAGACCATT
>VZTR01007005.1:44227-77836 GCA_013400775.1 Chaetops frenatus | reverse complement strand
CCTTGTCCAGACCTACGGAATCAGTGAAGAGGACACTTGCAGGGCACTTCTTTGGGTTCAGTTTAACTCATCCCAGGACTGATGGTTCAGACCAGATGAACTTGCCTGTTCTTCAGTGATGGTGAAAGATTCTGAGAGCACAAGCTTAAGGATATATATTTACATCTGGTCTGATGAATGCTACCTCTGGAGCTTGATATTGGCCGTGAAAAATACTAAGTTACGGTTGGAGCTGAATAGGTCCAATCTGCCCAGTGCTAGGAGGGTAATTATTTTTGTGTGTGTGTGTTTCAACTTGTAAGAATAAATGTAACATCTGAGATTCATTTTTATCAGCTTTATCAGAGAGAAGACACTGCAGGGACAGGAGGAGAATCCAAAGGCAAGAAATCGACAACAAAAATCCTCCCTAAAAGTAGTGAATATGTGGCCGCTTTTCTAATGCAGGACATTGGTTTACATGGTTGAAGTAATAGTTTTCTTGATAGTTGTTCTGTAATCATCTAGCACATGGCCACAAAATCTGTGATGCTCCTTGGTTCTGCAGTAGAGGATCTTGAGTTACTGGAGAGGTGCTGCTGAAGACTGTGCAGTCACCCTGCTGCATAATGTGGGCTGATGTTGGCATGAGTTCCTTTCCTTTCACAAACAGTAATCTCTCTTTCCCTTCAAACTTACACTTCTGACTTGTGTCTCAGCTTGGGATCACTGACCCTCAGAGTGTAGTCATGAGTCCATTCACCAGAGGCCAGTTCCCACTGGTGGGAACTTACTCAACAAGATTTACAGTGAACTCCCTCAATTTACTGTATAGCATAGCTTAGAAAAGAATCAGAGCATAAACAAGGTCATTATTGCACAGTAACTGCTTGAGGGACTTGAACTGGTGGCCAGCCTTAACCAGGGAATATGTTTCCTTCTGCTGTAGTGCTACACATAGTGACTCCTCGTGCTGTTCTTGAATTCGCTTCTGTTTCATGTCTCTGCTGGAAGCTTGGTAATGTGGCATATGAGCAATTGATTTATTTTAACTCTGTCTGTTATTCATTACTGCATGTATTGCATCAGAATGCAAGTCAGCCCAAGTTGCATAAGTCAGGATTAAGAAAGGAACTTCAGTATTGCATTCTGTGTGTTGCAGACTAAAAGGAAATAGTGTCTTCACCTCGGACAGAGAGCAGGTGCTTCTGATTCTGATGGTAACAAAGGATTTATCAGTGAAGCATGGGGATGGGCAAACATGGCTAGTCAGTGCCAGGAGATTAAAGATTTTTAATTGAACTGCCCACAGGCAGTCATTGTCTGGGAAGGAAAGCTGCTTCTTTCTAGTTCAAGAAGAAAAGGGCAGTCCATTTCTTGAACCTTGGTGATTTAGTACTTCCCATAGGTACAAGCAAGTGGGTTTTGGTGTACTGAGCTACCATAAGAGGTTTTGAAACTGTTTTTCCTCCTGGCTATTGACTGAATCCATTATTAAAAACAAAAAAAATCCCTCATTTTGAGGGAACTTTTTTCTGTCAAGCTAAATTGTTCTGTCTGGAGTCATCACTGGGTCTTAGTCTGTCTTCTAAATTATGCTCTCAAACTTTGAACGTTTGAGAACATTCCACTTGTAAGGCTCAGTAGTTTCTCAAAAGATCAGAAAAATAACTTCTTTTTCAAAAGACCTTCCTGACAAAACATCCTGCTGTCCTCCAGTGCCACACAATGAAATGGAAACCATGGGCTTGTCTGTTCACTGCAGCTTGCAAATACCCTTGCTGTGTTTTCTTCTGGGAGCCAGCAGCAGAACTTCACATGAGCTCAAGGGCTTTGTGTAGGAGCTCTTCCTGCTCCCCATCCGTCTCCATGGGCTTGACCATTCACATCCCTTCCAGTCTCTGAATTTTCAAAGATGCTTTGGTGTCTCAGTGAGGAAAGGGCTGAGTTCCCCTAAGCCTGCCATATCATTCAGCAACATCCAGTGTCAGAAGGAGCAAAATAAGCGTGAAGGAAGGAAGGAAGACTTTAAAGTTATTTTTTGCACCAATGTGACTTAAACATTGCCTTTTCAGAAAGTTAGAAAACTTCTGGCTTATCTCCACCTTAACTCACCGTTTACCACCCCACTGCAATTCAGTCTGGAATCTCACAAAGAACACTGACCCCAGAAGCTTTTGGGAAATACACCAGAGATATAAGGATGCCCAGAATATCTGCTTGAACAGAACAACAGAGTTTCTGCTGTTCATCCCAGCAGAGTCCAGATCTCCGCCATTAGAGACTTGTCATGAGGTGACCTGCCTGAACAATGCCTTAAATTACCCTGATGCCTTCTTCAGCTCTTCCTCCATGAAGGCTTTCACAACTTCATCACATCAGACTATCAGCCCTCAGAGTCAGTCCTTATCCTTCCGAAATATATGACTGAGATTTACCTCAGCAGATGGTTTTAGGTAGTTCTTGGATGGCAAACTCAGAGAGGTAGAATTCTGCTACAGCAGTCTTCAAAGTGAGTTGAGCAGAAGCACAAACTTTGTTACTTGATTCCTGCCTATAGCCTGTGAAAACAAAACATGATGGCATTACCATTGACTTCCCCAACCTTTTCACTTGTTTAGTCATGTCCAAATGGACAACTGAGACATCCAGTGCAGGTGGAAGGGCTGGCAGAAGGATAATTACACCATGAGAAAGCAGTTAAAAGAGTATTAACAGAATTCACGGAATGTCCAGGTTGGAAGTGACCTTCAAGACCATCAAGTCCAACCCGTGCCCTAACACCTCAATTAGATCATGGCATTGAGTGCCTTATCCAGTCTGTTTTTTAAACACATCCAGAGATGGTGACTCCACCACCTCCCTGGGAAGACCATTCCAGTATTTTATCACTCTTTCTGTAAAAAACTTCTTCCTAATATCCAACCTATATATCCCTTGGTGTCCTCTTGTTCTGTCAGTTGCTGCCTGGAGAAGACCAACCCCCACCTGACCACAGCCACCTTTCAGGGAGTTGTAGACAGTGATAAGGTCACCTCTGAGCCTCCTTTTCTCCAGGCTAAACAACCCTGGCTCCCTCAGTCTTTCTTCATATAGCTTGCGCTCCAAGACACTCACCTCAGCAGCAGAATGAAAGTACTGCGGGGTATTTTTCATCAGGAACTTTGAACATCATAAAGTTTTCTGTGTTTGCCTCCAAATGTTGTAAAATGGTGTTCTTCTTTGATGGTGAATTACAAAAAAGTGCCGTTTATTAAGTGGATGTGTTTTCAAAATTCCAGATGTTGGTAGAAGGATGCTGTGGTCTACATGGATAGGTCTGAACTTGGATAGAAATCTAATGGGAATTAATCCAAATGTAGTTCTCATGTGCATTTCAGTATTCTGCTTGCAGATTCTTTTTCTATTTGGGCTTTCCTATTAGAAATCAGTCCGTGGGCTTTCCTATTAGATGTCCCCTTGGAAACCATCTTGGAAGAGGGGAATATGATGAAACCTGTATTCTTTTCACTCTTTGCAGAGATGCCTGGTGTTAATTACAGAGGAAGAGATTGTGTTTAATTTGCAGCATAGGGATTGTGAAATTTTTCTGGGAATATGATACCGTGTTTGAAAAGTAGTAAATGTTGCAAAATAAGAACAAAAATGTTTGCCCCAGACTTTGTTACAATTTGGGAGGAGATTAATAGACTGATGTTCTTGGAGGGCGAGAAGTGGGCTGGATCAGTGCATCTCTGGAAGTACAGGCAGACAAACTTTACACAGACCTACAGACTGGCTTTCTGATGTGCTTCTAATTCCTCTATATCTTGTGCATATTTCACAGATCCTGGGCTCTGTCAAGCATTTAAATTAAAAAAAGAAAAAAAACCCCAACTTAATTGGTGGCCAGTCATAGAGATCCATAGGAAGCATGTTTTTATAATGAACTGTGCCTTGACTACGACACAGAGAATTTGCTGGGTACCTCAAGAGGTAAAACGTGGCCCATAACATCTTGTAGCTCTGGCTGTAACATGGATTTTTTTTGTTTCTGAGACTCACAGGGAGGTCTGTAAACCCACATATGCATCCCATTGTGGCAAATGAGTGTACATGGTATTGTTTGTTGGATTGTTTTTCAAGCCATATCTCTACAGGGAACCCAAATGATAAAATAAACTTTCCTCATGTGGGGTATTACTCATTTTTACTCTTATTGTTGCAAAGAGTATTAATTCACATGGCAGTAGTGCTGTGTGTCTGAGTCACAGGCATTGTGGTAGGTTCTGCATAAATATCACCAAAAATTGCTATGAGGCTGTGAGTATAGAATAAAGGGCAGCAGGATGAGTGCAGGCTGCAAAGGGATGTTTTTCTTAAGAAGATGTTATGTTAGACATGCATCTTGCTGTTCTAACTTTTCCTCTCAGCAAAAGGAATGAAGTTTCCTGTTTGATTCTGAGAGTTTGTTGAGCCTTTCAGTTCAGAAATCCCTCTTGCAAACCCTGGCCATTCTGTGAGTGGCCCTAAAATGTGCAGATGGTTTGTGTCACGAAGGAGTCAGTGTTTGCTACTGGGTTTTAGTGTTACTAATATTAATGTTAGATTCTTTTGTTTGTTGTCCTACAGATAATTTGGAGTTGTGGCTTTCACCCTATTGCCCAAAAATCCATGTGGATTCCTTATGTATGAAGATTTTATATTGGTGGATCAGTAATACTGGCTGATACTCTATCGGTGTCCATCTCTTTTTCATATACAGGCATACATGCAAGCAGGAGTATGATATTTCTAAAAGATCTGTGGCAGTGGAGGAAAACAATTTCTCTACAGTTTGAAAGGGGTTAGTATGAATACGTATTTTTTAAACAAATGCTCCATCTGAAGGACTGCAAATTCGATTCAACTGACTTCTTTGCGTTTCTGCGTTACCAGTAGAATGCGACGAAGATGAGTCGAGCATTAATTGTGCTAAGAGTTCTTTTCTCAGTTCTAGTGTAGCTGTAGTGCACAGTTGCTCAAATCTTCTGTAATTGTAGGGATCCTACTGAGATGCCTGTAGCACTTCTAGTGTTTCGTGTGTTCTTGATTTTAATCCACGCGTGTGTGTGTCTCTGTGTGTGTGTGTAACTGTATCTTTTGCTTATCCCTCCTTTCCTGGCTTTCTCCGCTACACATTACTGTGGCTGAGAGCTAAGCGTGGTTTCAAATGCTGCAGCTACAGCTAATCTTTCACTTCTGCAGCTGTGTTACAGTCTTCCTGAATTAGCAGGATAATTGTTTAAGGACATCAGATAATCAAATCCCAACAGCTTCCCTGGAGCCTCAGAAGACAATGGCTGAGACTTGAACTATGGAAAAAGCCGTCAGAAAAGACTGAAAAGTAAAGAGACCAAAGATAAAATCATCTTATCTTTATATATTTTCCTAATTCTTCTCAGTGAAAGGTAATCAAAGACTGTGCCAAATTAATGGGATCACATTATGTGAGGAAGCCATACATGGGTTTTTGGACAGTTTGGGCAGTAAGTGCCCAGGGAAGCATAAGAGCCAAAGGAGGAGGGATCTGAGCAGTGTTTGGGCAGGCACAGTGGGAGGGTGGCTGTTGTCCTCTCAGCAGCACTGGGCAGACCTGTTGAAGCTGTAGAAAGATTCATGTGAGTCTTGATGTTTTGAAGAAAATCAGGCAGAATCCAGAGATCTCCTGCCAAACAACAACTATTTTTGGCTGTGGAAGGACAAAAGAAAGTGTATCCTGGTTTAGGATTAGATGGTGTAGCTATTGGAAAACAGCCAGCATCACTGGGGAAAGAAGCCTCCCAAAAGTGATTTTTAACTGCAAGTTGCACTAAACCAGCTCTGTGATTCTGCCTCTGCTCTGGCAGAATCTGTCTGAAAAGTACATACAAAATTTGAGTTTGGGATCTGTAAGTGCTGCTGTATTTTGGGTACTGAGCATAAAGTATGGTTAAGCACATTTTAAACTGACAGTAGAAGGGATGGGAGCAATGCATGTGTTTCATCTGAGCCTAGAGGGGATTATTCATTGCCTTTGGAATCCAAATGTAGCTTGTTGTGTGATGTAGGCTGTCAGGTCCATTCCTGCTGCAAATAAATCAATGAGATTGAGAGCCAGGGATGTATTGTTTATTTTCTGGTTTTCATTGTCATAGAGGAGAAATAAAAAGGCTGACAAAGAAATACAGCAACTTGAGAAAATCTCGCCTGAATTGTTTTGGAGAGGAGCACGCACACACACACACACACACACACACATACACACAAACACACAAAAGAAAAAAAAGCTTTCACTTCCCTTGTGCAAAAACATTATTTTTCAATGATTGGATTTCCATTATTGATGCTTCAGTAGAATTGTTAGGATCTGGAATCGTCCTGCAGAAAAAAGCCTCATTTGAGAATTTGTCTTTCAAAAAGTCACAGTCTTCTGTCTGAGTTGAAAAGATTTCTGCAGTAAAATTCTGGTATTTGCCTGTGCAACTCCAGCCAATAGTGACAGCAGAATGAATTGCTTATTGTATGTACAGTTTTTCTAAGTTCAATTTGAGAGAGGTAAATTGTGAAGTATTGATTCAGTTCAGAATTCCTTCATAAATTCTTTGTAACAGTTCTCTGACTACACAAAAGTTTATTAGAGGTTTACGAGTCAAATATGCCTCTCTTTTAAAGAACTCTTAAGTCCATTGGTGTTCTGTCAGCACTGCTTATGAACTAATATTTAGTATCTTCTGTTTCTCTCCATTGTTACCAAATTTTTGAATTTTTAGCATTCCTAAATTATTAGATTAGTAAGAATCATGCTGAGTAGTAGCTGAAGATGCTTAATATATTTTGGATTCATATAAACATTTTTAGTAGAATATTTTATTGTGCAGAACCATGAGCATGTCTTGGGAAACACAGGTCATTTGCAGACAACAATTCTCTTGTCTGTACAAAAAGTATTTTCTTATTCTTTTGCATGTTTTCCTACATATCATTGTATCAGTGTCACATAAAAAGTATTGAAAGTCCTAAGGGAACAAACAGCTGAATTCTTAGAAAAGCTGAACATCTGTGCCTTTTTTTCAGTTTAAAGGGATGTTCATGTTTCTGAATTCCTGGGAGGTACATCATGAGGATTTCAAAACATGCCAGTTTTAGAGACAAAGCTTCAACATCCTGTGAGGAAAAGAAGACAACGGAACTTTAACAGAAAGAAAATGAGTCCTTTTATTACTACAGCAAAATACTTTTCCTCACCTGTTTGGTTCATAGAATGTTTTACTGCAATTTTTTATAGCTCTATTATCTTTTTTCTTGTGCTATGGGATACTGCATTCAAACCTAAAAGGCTGACTGCTGCTTTTAAGACAAAATGAAATGCTTTTATTTCAAAAACTGTTCTATTTCCAAAACAGAAAAGCAGTCTCTTTGCAGACAAAGAATGGTTTTGATGGAAGGTCTAATTCTTGCCAGTTTGAAATAAAACTAGTAATTTTTTCAACAGTCAAAACCTGTTTTTTACAGAAAAAGTTTACAAAGAGAAAACCCACACATATCGAAACAGTGTGATATGGAAATCTTAAATGAATAATTTTTAGACTGAAACCATATCCTTTGATCCTTTGAACTTGTGGGTGAGTTGTACAACTACGACTTTTTCTTTTTGCAGGCAGACAAAAGTGTATTTCCCAAGAATGGTTTGTACAATGGGTACTTCTAAAAGAAGTGCTTGCTGCTTGCATGAGGGTCTAAGACCTACGGCAGTACAAGGTCAGCCCAAAAGCCCAGCCTGCCCCGTAGTTAGTCTGGGGACAAGAAGGATTATTCTGAAGTGATAAGAGGTGTGCACATCCCTGTGACATCCCTGAAGGGTATCTTGGACTGATGGTACAGTTTCAAGGAAATAGAAACCTGGAACATGAAAGGTACAATAGGAACAAGCCCTTTGGACTGCAAAAACATTGAAGAAGCACTCAACCAAGAAAGCCTCTTTTTCTACTGAACAGGTTCTTGCAAAGACTGCATCTGAGCAGCAGATTGAGATTTCCTTGTTGGTAGAGGGGTTTTATTTTCAAGACCCTTGGCTTTGTTGAGTATGTGACTGACTTTCAGAAGGAAATCATGATCAGTAGCACATTCCTGGCAAGAGGCATAAGAGCAGGCTGGAAAGTAGGGATATCTCCTTGATGTACAGTCTGTTTCTGAGCTGCAGGTGGTATTTTTCTGTACGAAAATGAGGGACTAATCTTCCCTATTTAGATTTATTTCTGGTACCTCTCTAAAACACTTTAGATTTCCAGTTTTTTGTGGCATCTAGCAGGACTTGAGCAAAGCATTTGACACTGTGCTGCATGACATCCTTGTTTCTAAACTGGAGAGGCATGTGTGGCCCAGGGCTGCATCCAGAGCCCCATGGGCAGCAGGGCAGGGAGGGGATTCTGCCCCTCTGCTCTGCTCTGCTGAGACCCACCTGGAGCTCTGCATCCAGCTCGGGGGTCCCAGCATAAGAGGGATGTGAACTTCCTGACTTGGGTGAAAAAAAATTTTTTGTGAAGGCAAACAGGCAGGAACTCTGCTTCCCAATGTTGTCTGTTTTCCAGCCTTTTTAGGTGCTTATTACACACAGCATTCTCTGTAGTTGATTTCCCACCAGCTACAGAAGCGCTTTAAAGTATTAATCACCTCAGACACCCCTGACATTTCATCAGATCACTCTCCCTGCAGAAGGGTCCTGGAAATTACCAAAGTTTCTGTGCTAGTCTTTGTCTAAGTAGTTTACTGAGTTACTGGTTTTGTACCAAATTTGACTTGGTTTTTATTGCATGTGTCCTGCCGAGTTTTTAGCAGAAACTTGATTGTTAGTCGATTGAGGACTACTTGTTTGTCTTGCAGGCTTCTGCTTTTACTGGAGTGGGCTTTCTGCGCAACTCATATTTCAGAGTATAGGCCATCTCTCTGCAGCTCTGAGGGAGAAGTTAATTTTCTGCCTGTGAGCTGTAGTATCTTGTCTGCACAGGTAAATTTGATGATGATATATGATTTGATGTGTGCACTGTACCTCCCATATTAGTGGGAGTGGGTTTCAATCAGAATTCAGGTGTCAAGGGATTTACATCACATTCAGAGCTAACTCAGCCGGTTTAAAAGGTCAGTCAGTTTAAAAGCTCTGTGCTTTTAAACTGACCAAAATCCAGTGCTGAATCAGATCAGTCTCCAGCTTTGGTATGCATGGGAGGGAGCTGGGACTCGTACTAGATTTGTAAAAACATTCGTGGTGGTGTGCCAGATGCAGTCATGAAAGCACATCGTTCTCTCTTCTCAGGCTGACAGAAATAACCAGGAAAGTCAAGTGAGTGTGGTATGCTTTGCCCCAGCCCAGCAGAAGTTTGGCACTTCTGTGGTGATTGTCAGTTACCATCGTGCTGGTTCCCAGTGTGGCACATGCTGAGCATGAGCTGTGTACTAGAGACTGCACTTTGTCCTGCAAGTCCTGGATCTCCGTTTGAATCTTGTTTTTAGAGTTTCATTTAATTTCTTCTCCCCTATCCTTCCACATCCCACTTGCTACTTTCAGTCCTTTTCTAAACAGAGGCTGGTTTGTGGTGCAGAGTAACCTTTTTGGTGTAATGTGTCACTCACTTGCCCTCAGCCAGGACTGAATTTTCCTGTTTTGTGAGGGAGGTGGTTTGGATAAGCTCCCTCCCCCTCCATTCCTCCCGAGGGATAGCAGAACAAGCTGCAGCTTGAGTATGGCTCGCAGGCTCTCACAAGGCTGTGCAGAGCAAATGGAGCAGCTGCTCGCACACACAGCCCTGGAAACAAGGGCAGTGGGTTTCAAGCTGCAGTTGTTGAGCAGGATCCATGACTCCTCATGGATTTATGAGAAGATTCTCCCATGTCACAGTGCTGCTCCTTCAGAACCGGGAAATCACCTTTTGGAAAGGCATTGGAAACATGGGTAGTAAGTAAAGAAGAGGCTGAGGGCATCAGTATGTGCTGCCTTTAAGGTCACCTTGAAATGACTCTGGTGGTAAATGGTGACATGACCCTTCCATGGCATGCTAAAATTCATTCCTAAGTCCTGTCTGTGCTGTGCAGCTTCATGAGTTTGGAGAAAAGTGAGGCAGAAGCCTCCTCTCCCAACACACCTTTGATGACAAATGCAGACCTAAAATATGCTGTCTGCTCCTGACACCACTTCTTGGTTTTGGCCTGAACAGAGTGAAGAGAGGACAAGAGCATCAGCAGGTGGGTCAGTCTGATGTTGTTTCTCCTCACAGACTTCCTTTTCATCAAGCAAAACAATTTCTGTGTAGAGGAAGAAGTTTGGTTGTGACCTTCCCTTGTTCTGCTCTTGAGAGGAGTAAAGTTCCTGACAGACTTTCATCCACTGGAGAATGGGATAATTGTGCTTTCTTCCATCTATCTGCACACGTTGTGGCAGCTGTCATCAGTTGTATCTCTGCTTTCTGGCTTGGGGTTCCTGTAGGTCACAGTAATACAAACAATACTTGTCAATAGAAACAAAGCCACTTGTCATTTGATCAAATGTTTGCATTTAGTTATACTCTAATAAAGTTTGAACTCCGCAGTATTAACATTGTCATGCTCACTAGCTTGAAATTAGTTTTAAAATATAAGTCAGCAGGAAGCCAAAACAGCCACGGTGCTTTCTGTCTCTGTGATTAGAGATCATGTCTGCTTTGTGAATCCTCTTGCCTGTCTTTTAATTCTTGCTAGAAAGCACTGTTTAGGCATGGAACCTCTTAACAATCTGATGTTGAATCTTTACTCTTCAGCATTAGATAGGCTTTAAGTCATCAAATGTAAGCTGTTTTGCAAACTGTGAGAACGTACTGGCTTCCAAATCAAAGCTTCAAAACTTCTCATTCGAAGTGTCAGAGGGGGTTTCAAATGCTGGGAAGTACAAACTATTTTTACATAGTTAATTTGCACTTTCCTGAAAGGCATTTCTAATATCAATGAGATAAAAATACCCCAGTTTGTACTATATAAGGTCTCCAGAATACAGTGCTTTCTGAACAAGTTCAATTAGAAAAATTAGAGCGAGATATTCCAAGAGTATTTTCTGTGAAGAAAACAGTTGTTGCTCTTTCTTACTCTCCCAGACTGTCTTTAAAGGAATTAGAAAAACTCTTTATTTTGTCTCAGAAAAGTAACACTTGTTTTTCAATCCCAAATGAAGTAAAAACTTCATAGTCTCACCCTCTTGTGACTGCAGTCAAAGTAAGCCTCTTGCTCTTGGAGGAGCAGTGGGGTTTTTTATTACTTTTTTCCCCACTAGTTGCCATTAAAACTTCCAATATAAAAACAGGAGAGAAGGGGAAAGGGGAAAGCATAAATATGAGAAATAGTAAAAAACTCATAAAAATATATATTATTGTTTACCAAAGAGTGTCCTTCAAGCTGGACAGCAAAGCTGATTGATTTTCAAATTTATATTTAGCTTGCTATTATATTCACCCAGAGGTAAAGCTTGAGACCTTATTACATTTTCATAGTCCTTTCTTGATGCAGTGCCAGTGTGACCTAGCTGACTTTTGCAAGAGGAAACTCATCTGGGCATATTTAATTCTCAAGGTAACATCTTCAGGTGATGTAACTTGTTGTGTGGCTCAGAGCACTGGCTAGGCACCACGCACACAGGCTCTGCTGGTGGGGTGTCACCTCACTGCCTGTGGACAGACCAGGCAGCCCAAAGAACTGTGACTGTGTCTTCATCAAAGACCCAGGGGACTCGCCAGCAGTTGAGCAACAAAGAAATACTAACAGAAGGATCCTCAGAGTGCTCTTCAGTGAACTTCAGGGAGTCCCTGGTGGTCTGTCTCAGCTGCAGTGTGGAAATCACAATAGTAAATAGAAGAAAGGTTGAAACTGTGTTTGAGTTAATGAATTATTAATCAACTGTACCATGCCCATCTACCTGCTGGATGCTCAGCATGTGGCAAACACACCTTATTTCAGCTTAATATAACCAGCACTGAGAGTTGTGTAAAATTTATTAAATACTATCTTTGCTCTGTTTTAAGACCATAAAAATGTCCCGTTCGTAACACTCTAGAGCTACAGAATAAAGTTTTATCCTGTTGGAATTTAATGGTGTGTCTGAGCTTTAAATGCAGCAAAGGACAGTTTTGGCTTGTGTGGATCCAGTGGGACATATTTCAAAAAGTGTAAGGTAAGAATGGGAAAAGGAGCTGGACAACATGAAGTGACTGCTGCTGGGCACAGTTAGAGATGTAGGAGCTTCATGTTCCTCATGAACTGCTGGGGGTTTCAAAAGCATACGAGTGCAGAGATGCTACCTAACGAGGCTCAAAGAAACTTCATGGCCACACAATTAATCATCATTTGTGGATCTCCTGCAATGAGAAAAGAAGGTGGGATATTTCTACAATGCAAATATAGCTGCAGCAACAGGGCACTCACAAGTGAATGTAGGAATTAGATGCCTGGACTATTTATTCTAAAGGAAAATCACAGACTAGAAGAAGTAATAAATGTTTTTAGGGTGGACAATAACGATAGTAGTGGAAGATGCCATGACCTGAATAAAGCATGAATGAAGATATCTTTCAAAATTATGTGTTACATGTTGTACATTTTCAAATGAGCATGCTGCAGTCTCTACAGATTATTTTCACAGAGAATTTCCTTCAGTAGAAATGAATATTCCTAGGCTTCTTCAGATTCTGTGTGAGATGCAAAGTTTGCAGTGAGTTCAAGATCCATAGAAGTGACACCTGATTCAGAATTATTTAATGACCTGTATCTGTGGCATAGCAGAGTGGTGAATGAAGGCATATTTTGGACTGTTTGCTTCTTTTGCATGTTTTTATAAAAGCTGGGGGGTTTTAATGCCTTAGCTTCTTAGGGCTTACCCTAGATAACCTTCATCCAGGAAGAGTGAAAAGAAGAAATGAAGTCAGTTGTGGTCACCATCAAGCTGGTGCTATAACCCAGAATATAGATTCTCTGCCAAGTCTCTCAGCTGAGTGATTGTGTATCTTAAGTAGTTGTGTGGTAGCAGGCACACGTGGCCCTGGAGACTTGACCTCTCTCCTTGGCTAAGCATATGCCCCCAGCCAGAAAGACCCATCTTTCTGAAGCATCCAGAGCTGATGTCTGTCCCTTAGGAACCTGGGAACTGGAGGATGTTCAAGACAATCCTTCCTCTCCAGATACCTTATTTTCTTCCACAAAAGTCCACCTTCCTGTAAATTTGGCTACTTTTTTTCCTATCCTCTGTGTCTGAACTTTCTGAGCCTGCAGTATCCAGGGCATAACTCTGTGCATCTGGCCAGTTTTCTGGCAGTTCCTAAAATGTTATAACAAGTATGATCAAAAAAACTTTAAAATCATATGGAATTATATTATTCTGTTACTTTACTTACTTTGTCTTAAAATTAAGCTATTTTAATTTCAAACCAAAGCTATGTTAAACTGCAAGGCTGTGTTTCAGTATCCCACCTTCTTCACTAAGTCATGCTAAAAGCATAGGTTTTTTTCTGTAGAAATATGTAAGAGCTAGAGTGCTCTTCTTTTCCGTGGGTGATGTTCATGAAAGTCTTTCATCAAATTACCCAGTACCTAAAAACCCCAGCCTCTGTCTGTTCTAAGCAACATCATGACAGGTGTATTTTTTTCTAGCTCCATCTGAGGATATAGTGAAAAATCTCATCTGGATGCTAGGTTTTTGTTTTGGCTGAAATAGGAACAGATGAGAATTTCAAGAAGAAATATCCCTGGGGAAAAAAAGGGACATACAGAAAGGAACTAAGTGATTAGCTAAAATAGATTTAGCGTGTGTGATATTAACAGATCATTTACTTCGCCAGCTCAGTTTAGATTATTTGCAGCTGCAGTTCTCTGATAATGCATGTTTCATATGTCACAGTTTTTTCTTTCATTCTTGTATTCAAACTTAATTTCTTTTGCCATGTATTACAGTTATAAAAAACTCCTGGAGCAGAGTACCTAAAGGTAAAACCAGGATCTTGTCCTCTTATTTTTGTTTCATGTTGCTTCTAAGAGTTACTGTATTTTCAGATTCTGTCACTGTCCTGTTGTCAAAAATATCTGAAATTTGTTGTCAGAATATTGTTTGGTTTCAGGGAGTTAACTCACTGTTCTCACTAGAGATGTTATTTTTTTTTTCGGCATTATTGTCAACATGCTCAGTTATTGTAACTTCAGGCTACAGATTGTTGTTTTTTCCCTCCTTTTTTCTCCTGACAAACACCCACCAATTCCAGCCCTCCTGTCTGGGGTAGTATTGCAATTTCGAAACCATAGCCAAGGGTGAAGCTGCTCTTTGCCTTCCCACAGGACTCAGCTTCAGCTTCCCACGTGGAACTGATTTAAAAAAATATGCCAGAAAATGTATTTTGACAAACTCCCAAGCTTTTGACTGAGAGAAATATGTCAAAAATATGTGCTTTCCACTGAAAAATAAAGATTCTACTGAAAATCAAAACAGCAGGTCGAAAACTTTAAGTCAGAGGTGTCACAGAATCAGCACTGTCCTCATTGTGAGTGACACACAATGTAGGAGATGTGATGCATTCAGGGAGCTGTTTGTGTCAAAATATCGAGGCACATGAATTAAAAATCCTGTTAAGTGATATAGCAGCACTCCCAAATACACTACGGTAAACATTTGCAGCCACGGTATGTCAGAATCTGAGGGCAAAGAGTGAGATTTGATAGAGGGGAGAACAACAGAGTGCATTAAAAATACTGTGGAAAATTTGTAGATTTTTCACCTGTAAGCTTTGAGGGTAACACATACCCCCCAAACAAATACAGACACTCCACCCCTATTATCTGACCATATCTGTTGCTGTATTACATGGTAGCTTTCCATAAGGAAGTTCAGATGAGGAGAACTCTGCAGTTTTTTTCTTTCTGTGGTGATAACTAAACCATTTCATAAATGTAAATATGAATGGCTTTTTTCTGATGAGGCTTTCATGACATTTTTATCGCTTCTTGATGTATTCCGAGGCTGTGTGAAAGCACTCAAAAGCAGGTGAAGCTACAAACTCCTTATAAAAAGCTTATATTGTATTTACATAGCTTGAAATCTGATGGACTTTAAATGAAAAATTCTTGGTGTTATATTTGTGAGTCAGAAAAGAACAGATATGAAGAGCAAAACGAAAGATGTATTTAATCAGCAAAGGGAATTTTGCCAGTCCTCAGTGCTTTGAAGTAAGTTTAATGGGAAGATTGGTCTTTTTCTCCTTTGGTCTCTTTTGGTCTCAGCATTTAACTTCTTGTTGGATAGACAGCCTGTGCAGGATGACAGTGCAAATGCAAAGCAACAGTTCAGTAAGTGCTGGAAGTCTCTGGAAGCTTTTGGAAAGCCCCCACGTGCTGGAAATGGACTTCTACAGTCACATTTATGTAATGAAGTTATGCTTTTTTCTCTGCTCCATACAGCTTGGATAGACAGCTGAATTTTAACATGCAAGCATTGATGAGAGAGCTTGAGGTTACCACTGATGGGCTTACTTCACCTTTTGTAAAGGATTACCTGGCCTTTCTTGCTGCAGATGCACCTTGATACAATAACCTGGCAACTATTGCCACTTGCTCTAAAAAATCAGGATCTGCAAATGAAGATGGCTAGTTCTTCCTTGTCCCAACTGGCTTAAAAACCCACAAAATAATCAAATAATCCAGTCACAAATTACAAATATCCAGGAAAGATTGAACCCTGTGGAGTGAAAAGGAGTGGGCAAGGGTTTGTGAAAGTGCCTTGATTCTCTTAGCAGCATGAGGAAAGCCCCACCACAGATTTTCTGGTCTGACCACTGTAGATGCATTCCTGCTGTATGGATTCACTCTTGCCTGACAGCTTTATCCAGTGTGAGTGTGGGGTTTGGTGCTTCTGTAGTGTGACTCTGGTCCTGTGTCTTGATTTATGATTTAAAAAAAAGCATGTGCATTTGTTGTTTAGAATCAGAAGTTTCAATCTCTTTTTTCTTAAAAGTGAAACAAAAGCCATACAGGCAGTAGCTGTAATCAAATGATGATTGATTACAAACACAGGTGGCTGTGAGTCCTGAACCTCTGATGCTTTATGGGTGTGAACACAGCTTCAAACCAGCACCAGCCTCTGGCTTCAAAACTTTGACTTGCATTGGAAAGAAAGAGTTTCTGATCTCCAGAACTGTTGGGTAAACTGTGAAATGACAGTCAGAGTTATTTATTTGTACAAGTTTGCTGTGGGAGTTATTGGGCCCGTGACAATCAGTGTGGAGGCAGAAGGTATCTCACTGAGCTGCCTTTTGTCTCCTTGTACGTAGAGCTCATGGTTATTTTATAGTTTTATAATGCTTTTCTTCTATTCAAACTGTTACTTTCATATCCTTCGTCCTGGCTTTCCCAAAGATCCAAAAAACTATAAGGGTTTGGAGTATTTAAGAAGATTTTTAAATTTGTCTGTCATTCTCTCAATACAGCAGCTGCAGGAGCAGAGTGTTACTGCATTTTTTCCCTGCTCCAGAATAGGCCAAGAGGGCTACACTGACCACAGCAAGAAAGTGGAGACAAAGCCACAAGACTGGAATATCCCAGCCTCCTGTCACATCCCCAGTGTGGTCTGGGCTGTCAGTTGATCCTTTGCTTTTAGGGTTTCATACTGCTCCTCCATATATCTTGACAAGGAAGGGCAATACAATGGTTTTGCAATGTTCTCAGTCCCTGCCAGAATGGCCCAAGGCCGTGTCTGTTTGGAATTGTGTCCTGGATCATGGCAGAGGGAGGTGCAAAAGGATCCTGTGCAGTCCAGATGGGTATCAAAGACTCTGTAGCTCATCAGGGAGGCCAATACAAAAGGCAAATCAGGGAGGCCAATACAAAAGTTACAGCATGTGAGGTGTTGCAGCTTTTATTAGCTGACCTACTGGATGTTCTTAATGGCTTGCTAATTCATTAAAAACATTTGTATTTCTTCCATTGTAGAGTTGGCCTGGGGGCCAGTGAGGGTTTCTAGTCTGAGTCAAGCATGGACCACACAGTCCAGCCCATCTGATGGGTTGGGTAATTGATTGTGGAACTGCAGCTGGGAACAGAATTTCTGTTTGCACTTATGAAACAGCTTCTATTCTGGTCTTGATCTCCGGGGAATGGATGCAAAAACACCAGAAGAACAAGATACAACTCTTCCTTGTGCATCATGTTTGGCAAATTAACTTTTGACCTTTTAGTGGTTTTGTAAAAATATGAGAATCTTTGCCTCAGTTTCAGGTTATGAGGAAGGAGATATTTTTTCTACTTTGGACTGCAATGTCTGTGAGGTATGAAACAGCTTTGATGTATGCAGCAAAATAAATACTGAAAACCTGTTGTGTTCATATTTCTGCAGTGTAATGACTGGCTTATGAAGAAAGCTCAGGGATGGTGATATGAAGAGTATATTTATTTTTGACTTCTAGTACTGAACAGAAGAGATTAACTCTTTTGTGCTTATTTTCAGACTGGATATTTCCATCTACCCCATGGGGATTACTTCATTGAGCCCATTAAAAAGCATCCACAGAAGGAGGGAACACCCCATCCCCATATTGTCTATGGTGCAAATAACCTCCAAAATGCTTTGAGGAGAAGACGGGCCATCCTGATGGAAAAGGAACGAACATGTGGACTGAATGGTACTAATTTTGCTGGATTTCTGCCTACTTGCCTTCTGAATCTTTTTAAGCAGCTATTTTCCTGTGGTGTGTGCCTTTCCTTCTGCCAGGCTTTATAAAATTCTGGAAGAAAAGATTATGCTAAATGAGAGCATCTCAATCAAAACACCACAGGAGCCACCCATCTGGATTCCTTTCTGAAAAGTTAAATCCTCCTTATGGCTACTGGGATATGTTTTTCACATCATTGATCCTTTCTACCCCTCAATTTTTCTCCAACCAGAAATTTTCAGTGAGTCTGTAACTTGAATTCTTGAGGAGTTCTGGGATGACAAGACTTGCAGTCAGCATTATTTTTAATAAAATGTTCTCACTCCATGCAAATTCTGTCCTCAACATAAAGTAGCTCTCCTCTAATCCATGGTTGAAATTTAGGATTTCTAGGATTTCTGTTATTCTTAGCAGATTAATAAAGAGTTTTATTTAGTTATTTTCAAAGTGAAGTACAGGGCATCAACAGCAAGATTTTTTTTTGAGAAATATAAGTAAAAATAGCTTAAATGCAGTAATACTCAGGATCGTGTCTTTTGGGAAAACAAAACCAATAGACCATGCTGGAAGGCAAGAATATTTCTAGAGGGTAGTTGGCATCTCATAATTACAAAATTAGTTCCTTTATTTAGTAAAATAGTTTTCTTGGTTTATTTCATACCAAAAATGTGCAGATTTTGTGTTGGTTCTCTGATGTTTGAGGCCTTGAATCTGAGTCTGCACCAAACTTTAGACAGGCATAGTATTGGTATAGATGAATCAGTAATTACCTACATGACCTGAGGCCTGAATTATGTACAAATAGAGCTGCAGAATACACAGGAATGTGTTTCTGTCTTTCGCAGGTCAGTGGTTTAAGACAAGTTGGTTCCTTTCCAGGAATGGGAAGTGAAAGAAGGAATGTAGGAATTTTTAATCCTGTATAATAACTGCTGGTGAAGTTTTACTAATGTGCAATATCAATTGGGAAATCAAGGAAGCAAACAACAACCTGACCCCACTGTATTTCTGGTTGTAGACCTGAATTGCACTTCTTGCTTGCTGGCCCAAGGTAGTGCAATATGGTGACAGGGGAAAAACATGAGAAAGCTGATGGGGGGAGTTACTCAATCTTCTCTGGTACTGGGAAGGTAAAGTTGATGGGAAGCCAAAAGAATTAATATGAATGCTGTTCCATTTTATTTTTCATCAAGTAAAAATGCATATCTATTTAATAGAAAATAACCCTAGATTTGAAAAAGCTGGAGTGTCTAAAGGTGATGTTTATCTTGATTTGAATTTCAAATAGCTCCCTGAATTTTCATTCCTTCTGGTGACTGCTGGGCAAGACAAGAGAAATCAGATTTGCCTGTGAAGAATGAGGAAGTTTTTCTTGTCCACTGTCATCCAGGTTTCTTTTATGGATGAAATAACATCTGTATGCAGTAATTTTAAGTGTGGAGAAAAGATAGGAGATCCTAGCGAACATGCTGTGTACTTGCTTTGTGTGGTCTGCTTATTTTCTACCTCTCACTTTTAGCCTCTTGTATCTTTCTTCAAAGTCATGCAGAATGAGACAGAAAAAGACTGGCTCTGCCTGGACACTGTAAAAAAAGAGCATAACTTCTCTGATATTTCATCACGTAGATTAGCTAAGTCTGCTCTAATAGGCTTTTCAATTTAAACTCCCTGTCTGATGTTATTCATTCAGATGCGACAGAATTATTTCTGGTGCTAGAACGTTCATGATATTGCAGGCAAACAAAGGTAATGACTTATGAACTAACAGAGTAATAAATGATAATTTATGTTTCTATTTTTAACTGAGTCAGTCAGCCTTTGGAGGTAATACCTGCTTTTGACCAAACAGTAATCTTGGCTGGCATAAAAGTTAAAGAATCAGTGTGAAAAAGTGCGTGGGGGTAAAATGATTTCCTTCATTATATTTTTTCCCTTTGTGTGACAGTGTATAACAATCACAGATTCCTCAAAAGGCCTTAATGTTTATGTTGTGTGTTTTGTGTCCTGGGCTGCACCCAGAGCCCCGTGGGCAGCAGGGCAGGGAGGGGATTCTGCCCCTCTGCTCTGCTTTGCTCTGCTGAGACCCACCTGGAGCTCTGCATCCAGAGATGGGGTCCCAGCACAGGAGGGACAGGGAGCTGTCAGAGTAAGCCCAGAGGAGGCCACCAAGATGATGAGAGGGCTGGAGCATTTTTGCAGCCTGAAGAAAAAAAGGCTTTGGAGTGAACTAATTGTGGCCTTCCAGAACCTGAATGGAGCCAGCAAGAAAGATGAAGAGAGAACTTTTTACAAGGGCTTGGAGTGATAGGACAAGGGGAAATGGCTTCAAACTCAAAGAGAGTAGATTTAGATTAGATATTAGCAAAAAAATCTTTATGTTGAGGGTGATGAAACTCTGGAACAGGTTGCCAGAGAAGCTGTGGATGCCTCATCCCTGGAAGTGTTCAAGGCTAGACTGGATGGAGCACTTAGCAACTTGGTCTAGTGGAAGATGTCCCTTTCCATGGCAGGGACTTGAAACTAGTATGATCTTTCAGGCCCCTTCCAAACCAAGTCATTATCTGTTTTGTTATTTCATTTCTGAGTAGCCAGCTTTTTAACAGAGATAGGAGAAAGAAAGAATTGTCATCTATTTATACTGGGCATGGTCAGATCAGATGTTCTTGTTAGAAGTGAAAGACAGAACAGAAAGGGAAAGTGATAAAATTCTTGCTTTCTGTGCCAAATGTGTTCACAAATTAGGCTTTGGTGAATACCTTGTGCATAAATAAATTTTAAAGATAGTAAGTTGACTCTGTCTCCTTTTCAGGATTTCATGTACTTCATGCTTTTCAGGTTGATGACAGGAAGCTTGTGCACCCACATGACATCACAGATAGCTTAGAATAATGCCTTTTGGATCACTTCAAAGCAAAGCATTTTCAATTTGCTGTTCACAGTTAATTGTAAAACCTAATTCTCTTTTATTACCTAAACTTCACTTTGTGTTTTCAACCCTAGCATTGTCCCTGCTGAGCTGGGGCTCAGCTGATGAAGAGTTTCCTACTGTATGTCCCAATAGGAACTGGTGTCCAGATGTTTTAACCTTGTGTGCTGAGATGCATCATACAGAGTGTCTGCATTTGTTTATTTGAGCTCTGAGTTTGTTTGGCTTTTTGAAATTAAAATAAGATGCTTGAGTTATTTCTGTGACTTATGCTTGGTGTGTGTTTAGGTTAAATTTTGCTTGAAGAAGTTGAATCACCTCGATGCTCACGAGTCAGTACACAAAGTTGAGTGGTTTGATAATAGGAATCTTTCAGCCAGAAACTAACCTGTCTGTCAGGCAAGGCATATAAAGACTAGTTGCATAGACAAAATAAAGGTAAGGGAATTGCTACAGGAGGGAATACGTAGAGGATGCTGATCTCCTGTGCAGTCTTTTTCCAGGTTTGGTTGTTCTTTTAATGCAAGATCTGTGTCTCTTGGAAGAAACCTTGTTCAACAACTTATACAACTTTTACTGAGGCAACAACTGCATGAATATCCTGTGCCCAACCTGCTTGTTACCTGTCTCACCTAAATGCAATAATAATTTAGAATCAGTGACTTTCCTGAAGTTTTGCAATTATTACATGAATTACTTTATAAGTGGTATTATCTTCAACAGTTTCAGATACTTGGAGAAAAATCATAGCAGTAAATTACGTAAATTAAAACTTACGTTTGTACTGCACGCTTCCATTGCTGCTCAGGCAAATGCCAGCTGACTCAGTCATTAGCTGCATGCAAAATTGAGTTACTAATCTTGAAAGTAGCATAACAATACTGGACACTGCTAGCACCTGTCTTACTGTACCATTTGAAATATGTATGAGAAGTAGCAGAAAAGATAAATGAAAAGTGTCCCTGTGCCTTATAAAAAACCTCTCTAATCCTTTGTGGTCACAGGAGAGAAAACCAAGGATCTGCGAATTTGTTTTATTCTTCTAAATAGGTTGTTTTAAAAACTAGGCAGTGCTCTTGAGATATAATGTAAGGGAAAAGAAATTATTCTCCCTTCTACAGAAAAAGAGGTGATCTCCCATTTCTTCTGCTTGTTTTCATGCAGTCTGTCACAAGGTTTTGTCTGTCACAGTTGCTTTTGTTCATGAACTTCAAAATAAGAGAAATTTTGTGACGTTTGCAAGTGAGAAGGCTGAGATGTAATGAAACTCTTCCTGACTAAGTGCTACTAAGAGGGGACTGATACAAACAGATGGACTTCTTTTCCTTGGGCTGGTGAGGACAGGTCACTGTTGTTCAGAGGGTGAGGGCAGTTGAGTTTATTGAGATTGCAGCCCAGTGATTGCTGCAGAAGGCTGTGGTATATAACTAAGGACTGAAAGGTTTAAGGTGTTAAAACAGATCTGTGAGAATATTTAATTGGAGCTTTAGGTGTACAAAAATTTTCATATACTTTACCCTCATTTTGGCATTGAAAGATTTGATAGATCAGGAGTTAGGATTAGTTTAGGTTTGACATGGGCCTCCACCTCCTTGTCTGCAGAGAAGTTACAAATCTTAAAACTGATTTTTTTTTGCATTTGGAACAATTTTGCTCCAGAATTGGAACTGCGATGGGATGAGGCTGTGGTGGAAGAAAGGAGAGAAGAGGCCGGCTTCTGTGTGAAATGATGAGGAGGGGAGGGGAGTTAAAGGGGCAGAGCAACATTGTCTGTGCAAAACTGTTTTGTAAAGTATTTTGAGTGATGATGGCATAATTAATTTAACAGAAATCTAGAATGCCATTAAGCTGTTTCAGACAATGACTACCTGTTTTACTTCCTAAGAGTCATGTCTGACTACAGGACTTTATTAATTTGTGGTCTTGGTTTTTGATGATTAACTTGATACTGTCCAAGGTTTCCCTTCAGTTTTTATGCCTGAAAGTGTACAGTATGAACTAGATTTCAGGCTTTTGACCCTGAAATCCTCAGTTTAATCACTTGAAAGAAAGAGGGGAAAAAAGCCCAGGACAATGTTTTATTCTCAAGTAATAGCCTCTCTTGTTTTGGAAGGAAATTATGGCCAATGGAAGCAATTTTGCTTCTACTCCTGGTTGTAAGCTCAGAACTCTTGATGCAGGCTCTGTAGCTTCTGTCACTTTTAAAGAAAGTTGCTGATATTTTCCCACTATTTATCCTATATTTAGCCACATCAGTTATAATTCAGCTTAATTAGCTCGGTTTCTCCAGGACACAGAGACTATTTTTTATATGAGGGTAAGTTGGCACATTGAAATTTAGTAAATGAGTTTAATTCAACCTCAGTTTAGGGAAGAGCACCTTTCTCCCTGCCATGGCTCTTCTTCCTACAGCTGGCTCTTCTGAGGTGTTCATGAGATGCTTGTCATGAAAAAAAGAGTAAATAGGGACATTCAGTCAGAATGATCTCTATTTTAAAGCAGAACATGAAACAAACAGCTTGCAGAAGAACATGGAGTATCTCTCATCTCTGAAACTGTTTGCACTGAACTGAAAAAAGTGAGTCCCTCCTTGTGCAAACAGCAATATTTAGCATTTCGGAGGTGGGAGACCTGGGAAATAAAGACATGTTAATTGGTTAATCATAGCAGTCAGTGAGATAATTGCTGNCCCCCCCCCCCTCACCAGTCAACCTCATGGAGTGAAACCAAAAGATTCTAACTTTCTTTTGGTTTTCAAGAATACACTGGAGGTTTTTTTAGTTGCTCTCAGTAGGGGTAGAGGAGAAAGGAATAAAACACTGTATTTTCTGCAGTTCTTCCTCTCCAGTTAAATGAGTGAGGAGTCAAAACTAGAGGTTTATCCATGTGGATCAAAGTTTGTTCTGAACAAGGGTGTGAGATGGCTCAGTGCTGGTAGAGTGCTGATACCTGCTTTCCCAATCCCTGATTGTTTTCTCTTGTTCTTCTCTTTTCTGATGGAATTTTCAGTATTTCACTGGCTCCTATTACCTTAAACAAGTGTTTGTGCTCCCTCAGTGCTTGTGTTATGTAGGAGGTGAGGGAGAAAAATGTGGCAACACAGGGTTGTTATTATAAGGTATTATATTGTCACTTGTTGCCACCAAAGGCATCATATACACTACCTCACTCAAAGACTGGATAAATTTTAAATTTCTGTGACAAGCCATTTTTTAAATGATATGAATCAAACATATAAGGAAGGAAAATTTTTTCTTCTTTGTGATTCACCAGTCTTTGTGTTCAGTCACTGTGCCAATGGAAAGGGATAGTGTTTGCTACACCATGCTTGCTTACTGTACTTGCTTTCCTGTAGTTTAAAGGGTAGTCTGTGATATCTTCCATGTCTTCATTGATTTGCTTAACTGCCCATCAGATTGAGGAGTCTCAGTTTGCGTCCAGGCTCACTTAGTTCAGCATTTCTAACTGAATACTGTTTTAAAGGAATATATTGTGCTCTTTCTCTGTACCTACAGCTTTCCCAATCAAGCTGTGTGTGATGCTATTGCACTTCTTGAGTTTAGCAATTGATTAGGTAAACAAATGCCTTGGTAATGTAAATGGTGAATTGCTGTGGTATTGATTTGGAGAGCAGTAGTACACTTTAAAGTTAAACTGTTACATATTACATCCATCCCTTTCTCTTTTGTACAGTAACAATAGCCTTGAGTAATTGTAAACCATATTTTCACAGGTAAAATAGAAAACCCATAAAGCTAAGCTGCATTTGGTAAAACACTTTTGATGCAGGAGTTTGAAAATTTGCTCAGAACAGTTGATCCATTAGTGGAGTAGTATTGGCAGAGATGTTCAGCCTTCAGTCTGGCCAGATTTCTCAGTCATTCTGAACTCCCTGTGAACCTTTTATAAGAAACTACAATTACCTTATTATTTCTGGGCACATCACAGATTTCCAGGTCTTCTCAGAAGTGCTGGACTTGTTCTGTGGGGCTGATGAACTGATAAGGGCTCAGTGTCCAAAATCAGTTACTCTGGAGTTGCATGTCCTTGATGAGCCTCCTGTTCTACCTGACCCACTTTAAAGAGGTGTCCGAGTTCAGTTTTTCTGCATGAAACACCAGGTCCTTGCAGCTTGTCCACTCCTTGCTTGTGGCTGTGTTCTCCACTCTTTGTGTCCCAGCAGCTGCCTGAACTTGAATCCATTTTGTGTGCTTGGAGAGACACCTTTGGATCAATTGTACTTCAAAGGCATTTGTAATATTCCTCTAAGCCCAGATTATAGTTTTATGGCTAGTTGGGAATGAGGGGAACTGCCTAACTTGGGAGGTTATTTTTTCTATCCACTACTGCCTCAGTTAACTTGTAAACTCCCTCCTTTTTAGGGAGAAGTGGGGCCCCATTTACATTTATCCCACACCATGCACAATTGCTTGGGCTGCACAGATATTCTGCACCCCTGTGCTGTTTCTGTACTGTCCTGAAATAAACTGTATGTAAATAACAGACTGGAGAGACGCCGTTCACTGAAAGATCATACAGGTTGCGCACTTTCTTTCCTAAAAAAATGATTAATTCCAAAGAAATAGGCATCTTTGTGCGAAAAAAGGTGGACAGAATATTGCTATGCTGAAAGGTATAGAAGAATTTTTTTAGTTGCTGTCTTAAATACTGCACTTACTTGAAGATTTTGTGGAACTATTTTCTTGCATGTCCAGGTTTCTCTATGAAAGACCATAGGAGAGAATATTGATCCCCCCCCACCCCCCATTATCTCATTTAGAGCTACCACTTTTTTTTTGTCTTGTAAATACTCAACCTAAACTTAGTTCAGCAAACAGCATGTAATCAAGTGTCTTAGCTGAAAAATTTAAGTAATCCTGTGCTCTTTAAAGAGCAATGATTAGGTCTTTGTGCACATAAATTAGACTGCTACAGAAAGTCTCTTCTAAGCTATTCTAATCAATGTCAAGGAACACTGTCCCAAAAATAATGTTTGTGCAAAATAAAAAGTCCAAAGCTTTTATGTCCTTTATTAATCTTCCGAAAAAATGGTCTTGGTCTAATATTTTGCTCAGCTGCAGAACAGCCTTTGAGTTGAAGCTGCAGAGAGAGATATTTTAGTGTTTAAATACTTTTTAAATATAGTTAAAACACAGTGTCAGCCCATTCTGCCAAACTTGAAACTAGCAGCAAGTTTCTTGCCTGACCAAACTTTAAAACAAGCTGAATCAAGTTCCTTCCTCTCTGATCTGCACTATTGTTGGTTGAGCCCCAAGTCTGGGTTCCCTTCAGCTCTGTGGAGGTTTGGATTTGAATCAAACTCTTCTTTCAAATGCTGCGGTTTTAACAAGGGATCATTCCTGTAATTTTCTGTATGATTTTCCTGACATTATTTGCCTGACATTCTCCAGAAAAATATTCACTGAACCACTCTCTGCTTCGTGGCATTTTCTTTTCAGCATCCCAGTTGCATCCATTGCCCATGGTGAGGTGTTTCTGTCAGTCAGGTCTTCCTCAGAGTAAATGGAAGATGATGAGAGAATTGAAATTTCATCTGTCAGTGAGGTTATGGGAAAGAAGAGCAGTAAAAGAAGGGAGTTTCCTGCAAAGCCTGGACTGGTAACAGTGACAAGCAGCTGAAAGCTATCCAAGCAGAGATAACCTTTATATTGGGGAATGGATTACTACACAACTTCTTCCTCAGCTTAGGGGTGTAACTTGGTTTTATCCATTGTTATCCATTTTTTTGGATATTTTTCTCTCCTTAAGCTATAATTAATCCTACTGTTTTATGATGAATGTGAACTGGGTGTTTCTTTCAGGCAAACCTGAATTTTCCTCTCTTTTTGGTCCAATGCATTTGCATACCTTATAATCTTAAGGCTCCCTGGGAGCCAGGGAATTTTGGCAAATAAAAACTGAAATTGTCATTTAGAGAAAAACCATAGGATCAATCTGTTGGCAGGGCTTTGATTGATTTTCTTTCCAGGGGAGTACAAATTTCAAAGTTCAAACCCAGTTCTCAGCAAACACTTCCAAACTTCTTGGCATTTTAGTGTGGGAGCCCCAGTTGCTCCTGTCTGTGAAGGATTCTGGCATAGTTTTCTGTAGGCAGTGAACACAGGGAGTTCAGTTAATTAAAGCTAGTGTTGCTGGTGAACCTTCAGTCCCTGCATGACAGAAATGGAAATGAATTATTGGGTTTCTGACATCCAACAGGTTATAGTGCCTCTGACAATCAGTCTCTAATAGGAAACTGGAATCAAAAGTCACCTTCAAAACTCTGGCTAAAACTGGAAATATCTTTCAGCCCTGCAGTGGTATTCACAAAGAGCAGAGTGTGACACAGCTCACGTGAAGCCGGTGTTACCCCAGCAGGATTGCTCATGCAAGATGCCTTATGGGAGGAGTTATTAACCTCTCACCTCAGACACACTGCTGGCTGCCTCCCCCAAGATGATGTGATTTATGCTGTTCCTCCCGCTGCTCCTTCTGGGAGTTTACAGGCATCTCTGTCAGCTCTCCCCAGCTGCAGGACCAAGTCTGTGCCTGCTCTGCTGCTTCTGTGTCTGTTGTCTGTGTACAGGTGCCTCTTCAGTGGCTCACCCAGGCCATGAATTCTTGGGTGCCAAGCTGGAGCAGGAGAACCTCAACAGTCATCTCTCAAAATGTCATGAAGCTGGAAAATGTTGTTATCAAGACTTGCTTCTAAGGATAGAAAATACTAAAATCAGTATGTGGCTAAGATTTTCAAGATGTCATATTAGCATAATCCATTTTGGTGACTGACCAATCCTTTCCCTTCCTCAGGGGGGAAGTTCTCATCTGTAAGAGCTGTGCTTTCAGTGCTGATGTTTGTGGCAGAAGCACAGCAGGGTTGGGGCTGAGCCTTTGAAGGCTGTATTGCTTGGTAACATCATCTGATATACAAGACATTTGGCCTCAGCCAGGGACAAGGAGGCCCCTCAAAATGCTANTATAGGATATGCAGTGTTAATGATATCATATCAAACCTTGAAAGAATAGCATTTTGTTTCAATATTAATTCCAGGCTGCCTTTCTCTTTTTTCCCTTAGTAATCTAAACCAAAACTAAACTAATTAAAAGTCATTGTTTAACTACAACTTCAAAGACTATTCTGTTAGTCTTTCTATAGCTGTTTCTCTTTCACATCACAGACATTATACATTAATTTAGTTGGGGTACTTTACACTTTTTGAACTGTGGTTTGAACATTTAAAACGAAGCTGTAAAGTTTCAGGAGTTATAGATGAACTAGAGTTACTGTTTTTCATGTGTAATGAACTCTGGTGCAGGGAATGTTTACTTGAGGAGCTGCTTTCATGAGAACGTGGCCTCTGTGTCTGCAGCATACCTCAGGCATAAAGGTCTTCAGATAGGTGCAAGAGGACTGAGACATGGAGAAAATAAAGCACAGAATTTCACTAAATTGGCACCTGTCAGTCAGTGCTATCCCCTTACCCACCTTCCTTTCAAATTCCATCTCACCTGATGGTGCCAAGAGGACTGAATGGCCTACAGTATTTTATGGAAATATGTATTTTGGGTGTTTCTAAGGTGGTTGATGAGGTAAGAAGTAGGATCCAGCCATTCTCTTCAGCCTTTACCATTGTTTATACATAATGGCTCATTCTCATCCTTCTTCTCACAGTCCTTTCATAATGAAAATAAGTCATGATAGCTTTGAGTGATATCTGGAAAAAAGTGCTGTTTTCTTCACAATTTCAGAAGGAGCAAGGGAAAAAAAGCAGTTGAAATTTAAGTCCTTAAAATGTAACATGAGAAGTCAAACATAAGAGTTTGTGCAGTTCATTAGAACAGCTAATAAATTCTGTTTCAAAGTAAATGGCATTCCCTATTTGTTTGCTCTGTTAGTTCAGGTAAATGATTTCTGAATACTGCTATCAATTGTCATCTTCAGACTGATTTGTAATTTTGTGAGGTTTTTTACATAAACTCAGTGGTATGAGGTGAAATGGTTAGAGGTGCTTTTCTTGTAGGCTTGGGCCTTGCTACAGAAATTGCTTTGGGACTGCACTATTTCTAAAATGCTGAGGTGAGAGCAGGACTGTGTCAGTGCCAGACTGGACAGGGTGAAGCAGACATAGCTGTCAGATGAACTGCGTTGGCCAGTATTGGATTACCCTTCCCATTGGAAGCACAGGTCTGCTTCATTTGCTCCCTAATCAGACTGTGTTGTCCAGTATGTTTTACACCCCCTCAGAGGGCAAGGTGTGGAGGGTGCTGTTTCCTCTAGACCTGCAGAACTTTCTGAGTGTGCCGTTAGGTACCAGCTTGCTGCTTGGCATGAAGAAATTAGGAGGGAGAGCTGATCATCCTGCGTGCAGAGAGGGTTGCAATGGGGGTGCAAAAGCTGCTGGAGGTGAAGGCTGCAGGGAGCACAGCTAAGATGGCTCTGACAGTATGAGAGTCTCAGAAAAGGCTGGTTTTCCTTTATTCTCACACAGATCTGGCACTATGACCTGAATTCTGTTGTATTTCAGCCTGTCTGCTGTGCCATGTCCAGTGTGCTGCAACAGGTTCTTGTTTGTCCCCTAAAAACTTAGCTTTAGTGAATTAATGAGCAGGTACAGTTTGTAGAATGTAATCACTGGAGAAATCCTGAGAATGTCAATAACACATAAAACAGCTAATGTAAGTACCAAATCTCATCTTCACTTTGCTAAAAGCCAAGCACACCTGTTTTTTCCAAAAGTTTCAGAGCATTTGAAAAGCACTGATTACTGTCTTGCTTTCTGGCTTTTAAAATCACTCTCAAGTCCTTTTAGGGCACACTAGCTGTTAACTGTGAGACAATATTTTTGAGAAAACAAATGTTTATACCCATAAGCTAAATAAAATGTTGAATTGCAGTGCTGAAATGGAATCTGGCAATTTGTACAGGGACAGTAATGGACCTTTTCTTCAGCTGCTTGGATGACTGAAAAAGTTTTGTTTAAAAGTTTATGAGGAGTACTGAAAATACTTTATATTTGCTTTTAGAGTACATTTCTTCCACCTCCTTGTCCCTCTGTGTGCTTTGCTAACAAATTGTATGATACATTTTCTTTGATGTACCATAGGTGCTTCTACAGCTGACATTGAGAATACCTTCTGGTAAGTTCTGACAAAAGCAGGGATCTGACTTCTGTGCTAATAGACTTTAGATAAGATGTGGAAAAAAAAGGGGAAAGTTTTATCTAGATTATTTTTTTAACATTCTCCTGCCCTTTTGTGTTATAAGTCAGAATTTAAAGGCAGCTAACTGACAATTTTTAAACTATTGATTATAAGACCAGGAAATTCTCATTGCCAATGCTCAGTGAAATAACTCTATGTATATTTTACTGGATGCTTTGTTGATTTATATAAGAAAATGCATCCTCATGCACTTTTTTTGAAATATTTAGGAACTGAGGCCAGATTATTTCTTAACCAGCCAATTCTGCAAGTAAAAGGACAAACTTCTATCTGGATCCATTTAAAAAAAAATTTATCTGCTTTATGCTTGGATTTGAAATGGTGTATTTCTCTGTAGGGCTTCATAACTGTACTACCATGTTACAACTGGAGAACTCTCTCAAATTCATATGTTTTAAACTGAATTCTTGACTTATTTTCACATCTCAGGGAGCTCCAGGAGACAAATCTGTCTTCTTGAAATCTACCCAGTGTTTTTGTGGTGGCAGTTCCAAAAAATAAGGGGGCGACAGTGGGAGTAGTTTCAACTAGGCCCCCCAATTCCTTTGCATATGCATGTTCAGTAACCTCTCCATTGACATCTGGAAAGAGGTTGATTGAAATATGTCACAGTCAAAGCAGTATGTTTTGAAGGCTGAACTAGAAACTATTATTTCTTATAAATGTGAGCATATTTGACTAACTGAGTGATAAAATACCTAGGAAATAGGAATCCAATGCCAGAATATGCAGCAGAAACCTGGCATTGTAAACCCACAGAATAGCTGCAAAATCACACAGTTTATATGGTGAACATAAAGAGATCATCTTTAATAACTTTGCCTGAGGAATTTTATTTAAAAGCTGCCTGTGGTATTTTCTACAATATATATTCTGGTTCACCATGTAACTTTCCATATGTAAGGTAAGTGCTGAGCTGGCATTTGTTCTCATAGTGAAACACTGTAGATATTCATGTTCACCACTATTCGCACACAATGAGATCATATTTGTGCTAATCAGTGAAATACTCCAGTATTCTTTGGCATGGCTGCCAAGTAGCACACAGCACTCTTTGTGCATACATTAAGTTTTCTCAGTCTCTTGCCCAGAGTGGCCAGATCCTGACTGCTGAGAGGAATGGCTGGGCTGTGCCTCTGCCATGAACATTCACACTGTCACAGCAGCTCTGACAGGCACAACTGCCTGCTTGCTGGGTTTGACTCTTAGAGCTGTTTGGAGATTCCTGGGGGATGAACTGAACAGCACTTTTCGAGCTGTCTTTGACCCAGAGTGAGTCCGAGCACAGTGGAGGTGTCAGGGCAGAGAGTGGTGACATCTGAAAGAGAGTTGGCCTGAAAATGGTGTGAGGAGTTCAGATGCCTGGGCTCCTGGGGGGTCACAGCTGAGCTGGAACCTTGCCGAGTATTCAGTGAGGGGCGTGGTTTGGTGTTTTCGCAAGGGAAGAGGTGCAGTTAGGGAAGGAGGTGAAGAAGAATGCTGTAAGATCAGGACAAGGAGCAGTTCAGTGGTGGGATGATGTGAAACAGCTTTAGTTCATCAGCTGTGCCTTTCACACATAGTTTCAAACCAAACTGCTGAGATTCAGTTTTTGTGAGGGTGAAGCTATGAGCTGGTGCTGAGTCCCAGCCTGCAGGGAGGCTGCATCCTTTTCAGGGACCACTCAGCAGCCTGGGTAGTCACAGGAGTGGTAGCATCTCCCAGCTGTGCTCTGCTGCCTGTCTGTGTTTGCCTCTGACTTCCTTCCCGTCCCTCCTGGAGAGGAGGCAGGAACAGCTGGTCCCAACTGGCTCTGTACTGATCATTTGCAAGCACAGAGAGATGCGAGTGGCTGATTTTGCTTTATTAACTTGAAGGGAAATGATGAGCCAGTGAGACGTTCCTGTGGTGCACAGGCTGGGTCTTGGGGACCTAGAGGAGGCCCTTAAACCCACTTAAATTTGTGATGCTGCATATGGGAGCATAAGCAGGCAGAAAAGTGCTGGGCATATGTTAAGATCAATTTGTGAGAGATGCCTCTGCCCGAATTAAGGTGCAAACAAGACCAAATGCTGAAGTCAACAATACGGATTTTATTTAATAATGAATGTGAGGTAGAGAAATAGAAATAGCAATAGCAATAGAAATAGAAATAGAAATAGAAATAGAAATAGAAATAGAAATAGAAATAGAAATAGAAATAGAAATAGAAATAGAAGGGGGAGGAGGGGAGAGGGTGAGATCAAGCAGAAGATAGTCACCACCTGTGGATCAAGCACCGTCCTGGTGATCCTTCTTCACTCTTGGCATCCTGGAGTACCACTTTCATACAACCCAAGTTCCAGGGAGCCACAGGATGGTCACAGATGGTGTTCCCATAACTTGGGGTGATACATGGATGAGCAGGTGCTTCCTTTTCCAGCGTTTGCCACAGGAGGAATTTCTGTCTGGATGTGTTAGCCAGGATGTGCTAACCAAATCCTGTAGCCAGGCCTGGAATAGCACCTTCCTGTTGCAAATTCTTCCCGTCTGTGCTTAAGTCAAGTTCTCACTGTGGTGGTTTATCTCGTGGCAAGTTCCATCTGTGGCCTTGACAGTGTTTGAGACAGGCACCTGTACTCCTTAAGCCCTTAAAACATATTGGTTTTGTCATGATGGTGATACTACAGGGAGCATTTTGCAAAGGTTGTCTGTGTGGAGGAAAGCTTTTGTTGGTTAATGTAAGGGTGAAAAGGCCACTGTGTGCCCCTTGGGTATATGGAGCAGCAGTCTGTCCTCTCCAGGGAGGTGCAGTGGCATATTGAGGTGTTTGCAGAGGGCTGTTCTGTCATTCTGTGAGCTAAACAATAAAACAAGTGGGAGCAGAAGCCTCTTGTTTGTCTGCGTGGTGAAACCCAAATGTTCCTCTTCAATTCTGCAGAGTTCATCCCATGTCAAATCACAGGAAAACCTGGCTGAGGATGGACCAGTGTGGAAGAAAGCCATACATTACAGTCCAGAGGAGAGAATAATGCTGACATACCTGCCTCCTTTGCTGTACCTCAGCTTCTGGTTCTGTTGGGAACAGAAAAAAATGGTTCTTCATATTAGGATTTAATAGGTATCAGTACCATATGTCTGATAAAAATGGAGCTGCCCATTTCTGAAGTAAAATATTTCACAAGGAAATGTATGGGTTTACTTAGAATCCATGAATCAAATGTGATTATTCTCAGCTAATCTTTCTTGGTGACTGCTAATGTTTACCAGGCTTAGTTTCAGTTGGTCTTGTGAAGTTTCCTATGTGAGCATGAATACTGTAAGATGCCCAAGTTGCTTTTGTGCAAGAGGAATGGCTCTCCCAGCCCCTGTGGCACAGCACCCAGCCTCCTGCTGCACACACTAACTTAATAAAGCCAGGAGGTGGAGGCCCCTTTGAGCTGCCTCTAGTCCCTTTACAGGCTGGTTGCAGTCATAACAGCTTGAAAAACACTCTTGTTTCTTGTCTGAGCCACCTGCAAAGAGCAAACCTATCTTAAGCGTCAAATTCTTAAGCATCAAATCAAGTGCTCAAATTCTTGGAATTACAATCCTCAGTAGTCCTTTCCTGTTCTTTGCATCTTCCAGCATAGCGTTGTTGTTGTTGTTGTTGTTGTTGTTGTTGTTGTTTTGTGTGTGTGGTTTGTTTTAGTTTGTTTTGGGGGTTTTTTGTTTGGTTGGTGTGGTGGTGTATTTTTGTTGTTGTTGTTGCTGTTGGTTTTTTTGTTTTGTTTTGTTTTGGTTTGGTTTGGTTTGGTTTTTTTGGTTTTTTTTTGTTTGTGTTTT